>VXBB01006675.1:118987-167497 GCA_013399915.1 Illadopsis cleaveri | reverse complement strand
AAAAAAAAAAAAAACAACCTCCAGCAGAAATGACTTTCAAATCACAAGCACATCTGCCTTGATGGTGGAACAACTTGGTAGCATTATCAATAAAATGGCACACGCCACAGAGGAATATCAGCAGCCCCAAATGAGAACAAGATCATAAGTCAAAATCTGGCCCTGAAACTACTGAGATTTCCTGCTCTCTTCTGGTCTTTTTGTACAATCCACAGGCAGCTTCACAAACATATGCAGCAAACCATAAGAAATCAGGAAACTATTGGGTCACTCATTGGTGTCTTCTCTCTTTAAATTAACTCTTTTGAAAAAGTTGACAGTGCTGAGTAACAGCTGCCTTACAAAAATACAGTATATTAAGAAGAAAAAGCATGAAACCAGGCAAAAAACCCCCAGTGAGGTTGAAGGGTTACAAATCCTGTGTCTGTGTCACCAATAAGCCTTACTAAAAGTGTGGGATATACTCTTGTGACAGCTAATTTCAATTCAAAATGAATCCAATTCAATTTCTCTCTAAACTTACAAAGGCTTGAAGGGACCCGTTTCCATGCTGTTTCAAAAGGCCAACATCTTTGACGGAGTACTGCCTAAACTCAGAATACCAAAAATAAGGCTTCTGTGCTGTCTTGAAAAGCAAGACACTAAATAGTTTCCTTCTTTCATATGACGTGTTTTCAATTTAAATCTACTGCCAGACAGAGATCACTGTGCTACATTAACAGATTAGTTAGAGCAGTGATGGTTCTGTTTTTTATCCCACTGTGTGTCCAAAACCACGAGACTACTCATGTCTGCTTCTAATTTTAATTCCCCTGATTTGACTTGCACTGGCATATGAAAACCTGAATCAAACAATCATTTCTATCCACAGTATGGTCTATTGCACAAATAGTATACTATGCTCATATTAGTAAGATATTATTTTTTATTAAATTATGTATTATTGAATGTATTTTTTTTCATTACATTAGGGACCAGGAACATTATTTTATCTCCACCTTCCAGATGAAGACTTTGGATCTTAAAGTATGTAAGGTCTTTCGTATTTGAGCTTGTTGTAGAATACGTAAAAGTCATACTACAGAGGTACTAGAATTCTCTGCAAATAAAGTGGTTCACTGAGGTTTAAGTGTGTAACAACAGTCAAAAATAAGCATTTAAATGGTTTCAGGAAACTAAAATGTATTAAATAAGCAAACTGAGGATGCAAGTAGCATAAAACCCTCCCAATTACGTCCCTGTTGCCTTTTTCTGTTCTTGGTTAGCATGCAATTAACAAATACACTACTTCCTCTCTGCTAACAGCCTAAGGAGCTTAAGCTGTTAATAGTGCTAGCACTGAATGACTTGAGTGGTACAACATTCCTGTCTTTATCTTTAACATGACAACACGTGGGTGATTTACAACCCTCCTAATTCTTTTACAATCACTGGTCAAATGCACTGTGACCAATCCAACTCTACAAGATCACATAGGAAAAGAAATTACTGTACATAGAATCACATTATGCACCTTCACACACCACTGTCAACCCAAATGCCTTGAAGAGCTGCTCCAACGGAGATAACAATTGAGTTCATGTCATATCCCTCAGTGGTTGTGAAAGAAATCTCTTAAAATTCTTGAGAAATGTTTCCCTTTTGTCATTCAAAGCTCAGACTGGTGCACAAATATATGATGCATCATTTTTTTGGTTAACTATGAAAACAATATATATGAACCTGAGAGTGTCTGATTGCAAAATGAGCTCCCCCTCCAATTATGCACCACCTTTCCCAATATAAAAAATATTCCATTTTAATAACATTAATATTCATTGAATTAATTCACTTTATTTCACATCTTCCCTATTTGGTTTGATTTGGATGAAGTTAATGACAATCAGAAAGACTATAATAAAAATAGATAGAAGAACCCATTTTTATGTCAGAAGTTAAACTTTTAAGCAGAATAAACACAATAAATTGAAGCACCCTCCTAAGAGTATTTTTCAAACACATAGTATTAACTGATTACACATATAGGAAAAATTTCAGCTTATAATCACTCATATTTATTTATATTGCAATGACAGCAAAAAGTATAGGTTAGGATCCAAAACCCAGGCTATTGTTCAAACACAGTGGAGAATGTTATCCCTATCTCAATTGATATCAATTTGAAATGGTCATTGTTTTTTGTAATCTAAACCATCATTAAACTGTTTACATGTATATAAGAGCCTGAAATTTCCACTTGACAGGCCTCCAGTCTGTACACATCCATATTTGGAAAGCTAAAATAGACACAGGCAGCAGTTCAACCAGTCCAGTTGCCAGATGTGCAGTTCCAGCAACTAGGATATGCACCAGTCAAATAATGACTTTAGCCATGGACTAAAGGACAGAAGGTGATGAAGCATCTCTAATGAAGTGGCTCACTCTGTATCTTTCCAAAGCAAACACAGCCAGCTCTGACTTGTTAGCTTCTTGTGCATGACCTGTGAGCATTACTGTAGATGTGGAACAGAAATAAGATCTGCTGAACTCAAAAAACAATTAGCTATTAACTGAAGCCACAGAAGAACCCACTTACTGCAGTCAGAGACTTACCCAAGAGGGCATTGCGCCCATTGTCATCTGGCAGGAATCTTTTATCCACAGCACACACTAACAGGTGATCAGGTAAATTTGGTGACTTTGCACCAACGAGTAAAAATCCGGATGGCACCTCAATATGTTCATTAGAAATTGAAACCAGTCTCAAATCTTTACCAGCCTGGCAGAAGCCTAGAAAAAAATCAATTCAATTTGTTTTAAGTTGACAAGATGTTTTTGTTTCCTGCTCACAATTGTCTTCATTAAAGAACTTCTTATATTTTTAATGAAAAAAAAAAAGCCTTACATTCTAAGATCAAGGGCATACTAAAGATAATTTTCTTCCCTGCATTTTGGTCAGCCATAAATAAACAAAAATTTGAAAATGCACAATGAAATTTCCCTTGGTGGTAGTTTGTAACCTACATATTTATGGGATTCATCACTATCATAACTTAGGTCAGACATTCAAAAAGGGAGAAAACAGTTCTCAAAATCTGGTGAATTTCACCAGCTTTTCCAGGGTTTTTAAATATTTTTACAGCTTCATAGAATAAGATACACTTTGAACAGGGTGGTGATAATGCAATAAAAATTATCACACTTATTTTAGCAAATGCCATGCCTGCAAACTCCACATTTTAAAGGCTATATTGCCTAAGAGAACAGAAGTTCTGTCCTTGTGCCAGGCATTCCAACACAAATGCTTATCTGACACTGAACAAAGACCCTGTCAGACAGAAGAGCAACGGAGAGCAATCCAGCTTTATCTGGCAGGTAATGAACACTGACATTTTTAGGATTTCTATATCATATAGATTATCTCATTCTGACAAATTTTAGGGGAAATAGCCCAAATTCTACCCTTTTCAGTACAGCAAATGTTTCTGACAGCACAGTTTGTACTCTTACCATCAGTAGTGCAACATCCTTCTGGGGGAGGCTTCATCTGGTAAGAAACAGGAGGACTTGATTCTGAGCCTTCTTCTTCCTCTTCTTCATCTTCTTCTTCCTCATTATCTGCTCTGCTGCCTGCTGCAAATTATGATAGCATAGATGACTTGGACAACAGAAAATGCTGGCAGCAAACCACTGAGTGAACAGAGTGACCCCGTTACAGTAAGTATTAGAGCAAAGTGGATTCTCTGCTCTTGACAATGACTTTACTGTTGCCAACTCTTGATAGCTGTTGTTCCTTAAAGCTCCAACTTCCAGTCATGCTTATGATAGAATGCCTTTCATCAAGAAAATAAAGATGTTAGTTCCCATGCAAAAGAAGTTCAAAAGCATTACTCAACTGCACCTGAGAAAGTAAAACACCTTAAAGGAGAAATAAAATGAAGCCTCAACTTATTAATTTTTAAAATCTTATTATTTTAAGATAAGTGCACCATTTTTAGGGGACTAGCTTCTAATGTTAGAACTCTTGCTGATCAAAACAGTGTAACTGTATCCTTTGTTTATAATATTAACAGTCAATAAAACCCACAGTCATCACTTCTTGGCACTTTAGAATGTCTTGGCTACAGTCCAAGTACAGAGTTTATTAATTAGGTATTGACCATGTCCTTGGTTTTGTACAGGACACTGAAAAAACAGTTCCTGCTTGAAACTAGTTTCACCACAGATGATGCCATGACAAGAACACCTAATTCTCAGCCCGTCTGTCTCCTACCAGAATCCAGAGCTCCAAGTAATGCACTGACAGTTGCTGTGTACAGTGTACAGTGACACTGTGTACAGTGTCAAGGAAAGGCAGAGGTTCAGGAAGACAGTTCACACCAGCCTGTGCTTGGACTATGCTAGTCCAGGAGGCACTATGGAGGCAGCATTGAATGCTAGAGAGGAATACATGATGTAAGCCTCAATTTTTAGAATGTGTTAGGTGTGTTTATAGAGAGGGTTTTATTGCTATGTGTTTCATCCCTTCAACTAGAGATTGCCTCTTTCCTTCTCTCCACCCAAAGGACAATGGTTTTTTTCATGCATGATGCAACAGCTCCAGCAAAACATACTGACCAGTGGCTCCATCCCCTCTTGTGGCTCAGATACACTCATGGCAAATGGGGCAAATGTGGCAAACAGAGGAGAGCAGTTAACTGGTGAATGGTGAAAACACTTCTACAGAGAGGACTGAGGAACATTTTACAAACAAGAGAGTGCAGAAGTACTAAGTGAACTCAGTGGGGTTTATGACTTAGGCTTGTAGGCTTCTAGGTGTCTGTAGGGACATGCCTACAGCAACACAAGAGCTTCCGCTGGCAAAATTGGGTGCTGAAGGGCTGCAGGTACTTGAGGACCAACATGAAGCTGAACAACTGCTTGTACTTGGGCAAGTAAAAGAGCACTTAGGCACTGGCATTAGTCTGTTGATCCAGATTTTAGTCTTGAAACAGAACAACAGTGAAGTAGTACAGCCATCCTCGAAAGCCCAGTGTCTACTGGACATATCTCTTTCCTTCAATTGACTTCAGATCAAGTAGTCAGAATCCCATAGGATATCATCAAGGATTTATCTTTTCTTTCCTATGATCTTCCTCAGAATATCCTTTTATTTTATTGATAAATTATTGTACAATCAGCTAGACAACTATTATGGAATAAATGAGAACTAGGGAGGAGAAAGTACATCTAGAGTCTGAAGATTTATCTGTCGAGGTCATTAAGATTTACAGTCCAATCTAGAAGAGGATTTGAAGGGTATGCTTACTTTTGAACTCTGAACATTAAGCTCCAGTCCTGGTGCACACAACTAAGAACAGAACACTAAACACAAGTGTTTTAAGGGCATGGCCTAAAGACAAAAATGCTGCAATTGAATGAAGGGAAAAGTGAAAATCTTCATCAATGCTATTTAAGAAAGGGGTAAGTTATGTGTAATGACATAACCTTGACTAACACCTAAATGCAATGCAAAAGGGCTGAGTCTGTCCCTCCTCTCTTTCCCCTTGCTCCTACACAAGAAATTCCTTCCTTCCTTCCTTCCTTCCTTCCTTCCTTCCTTCCTTCCTTCTGCCAGCTCTAACACTTAATGGAGCCTTTGCTGAGCCATTCCACCTTGCTAATCAGCAAAAAATCTAACTAAGGAAAAAAACAAAAGTGACCAATTTCCTTTTTTCTTTTTGCTGGGTTTATGTATTAAATTAACACAGTGGAAGATGGCAAAAATCATGAAAAGGGACAAAATGGGAATGTACAGATAGAAAAAGTGAACAGAACAGGATGTGTTTTATTTCCCCTTTGGACAGAGGTAAACTGTGAGGTTTGTTCAACCATAGTAGGTGATTTAAGAAAGAAATGGAAAATGGAAGTAGAGACTAAGTAATAAGAGAGCTACAGCATTTTCAGTTCAAAAGTGGAAAGAGTAAAAGAGAAAGTACTCAAGCATGAGCTGCTGCCACCTGTAAAGGGTTTCATTAGCATTGCACAAGCCCCCAAGGATGTCTCTGATTCAGGTGCCTCCTGGCCCTCAGAGCTCAGGGATTCATGTAGCTAGAAGTGGAAGATTCAATTTCTGACAAGGCTGCAGTACATAAGAGCAGCTTGAAGACCTCTTCCACCTGAGGAACAACCTAGGAGGCACTCTATTATAGGTGCCTCCAGTGTTCCCCTTGTCTTTCATGAAAGGAATGCTCTCTGCCAGGCTGTTATGAGACTTTTAATTACACTTCAATTCTGTTTCCATTAACTACAACAAACACAGGATCAGCCCCTCAAGGTTTGCAAAGTTCTTTGAAAGTCTTGAAAGAGAGAAAGAAACTACAGAAGTGTGAAATTGCACTTTTGTTCCTGAACAATGCATCTACTCCTGTGGCATCTTTCCCAACTGATGTCATAATCAATTTTGTGACATCACAGCTGCCATGGAAGTTTATTAAATCCTTATGGAAGGGTATGATAGAAGGATCACCTTGTGCAGGGAATATGCAACATATATATTTAAACAATTAATGTACATTCATTATTTTGTCCTATATTAGCAAAAAAAAAAAAAAAAAAAGAAAAATAAGAGGAAATTACTAATGATGTGTGAGCAGATTTCTTTTTTTTTCAAGAAATATCCATAGCTGTCACTGTGAGGCAGTAGCAAAGACTAACCTGTGTAAAATACTTTTATCTGTTACTACTCCTTGGCCTGATTTTGTGTGTGTGTTGTGTGTTATTGTGGATCTTTATGCATCTCTCACTGTAACTGCAGCAAAGAATGACAGGGAAAGTAGGTGTGGACAAAAGACATGAAACTCCATCCTCTTGACAGAAATTATTAAATAATCAAATTATTATACACAACCTTACACCACTATGCCAATGTTATGCACATACCAGTAAACTCACTGGAAACCATGAGACTACTACAAATAAAAAACACCAAATTGCATCATGAGTTTGCTTATCAGATCCATACAGTTCATTTAAACTATTACTGAGAAAGTAGCCTTCTGTAAACACACACACAAATTCAGTGAGAAATCCTATGTGTTAAATACCAACTTGTGCAGGGTTGGTGAGAGTACACATCCTAAATTTTTACCTTTGCAACTACAGAATAACTGCAAATATTATGCCTGAAATAATTATAAACCATCTCAAAAACTAAAAAACATTTCTGCTATATTTATCCACACTGAAAATCAGTCTTATCATATATGTTTTATAAATCTCTTATGGGTTTTCTACCATTTACTGTGTGACTTTCAGCAGTATACATTAGATTATAGGATAAGAGATTTATGTTCCATATCTCCAAAAACTTCTCCACAAATGGAACAGTTCCTAGAACTTCAATTTTTGTGTATAGTTGAATCTGAGCAAGTGGCTTAATTTTGTCAAAATAAAAGACAATGCAGTTTGCATTTTTAATCCAATTCTAATACATATATATTTGCAGGTCATAAAAAAATCCAAATAAAAACTTCTGTTTATCCATATTATGATTTAAAATGTGTATACTGAGCCATGGCTGAGCAAATAGCAGAACTGCCTTTGACAGAAATAGAAATTCATTTTTTTCCTACCTTCCAGTGATGATAGTTGCTGTTCAGCTTCCAAATACAACTGAGAAAAGATTGGTCTGGGAACTAAGTTGTTTGAGCGGAGAGAGGCCTCAATAGAATTATGCAACACTTCTTCAAACCGTGTTGTCTTGAGCTGACCAGCATAAGAATTTCCCATCTTCTCAAAAAAAAAAAAAAAAAAGGAGACAAGAAGAGCAAAAAATAAAAAATATATTACAATTTAAGCACTCAGAACTCAATCACTGCATGCTGATGCCAGGCTCAACATTTCTCATGAAAGAGAAATGCTTCATTGTCCACAAAGAAAGGCAAAGAACATTGACTGCATCACTCACTGAGCAGATCCTGCTGGTAAATTACAGGAAGTTATCTAAAAGTAACAGCTTTCTGCAATTCAGCAGAAAGGCAGCAAGCTTTGGCACCTTCTTGAAAAAGTGACTAGAAATCTGATTCAAGTAATTCCTTGATTTATATAGCAATTGAGGAGATGCATTTTCAATAGTCATCAGTCTATTGTTAAACAGCCTTTCTGTTTTAAGCGATTTGAACGGAATAAATGATCTGGGCAATAGCACAGTTTTGTGCACTTATCTTTGCATCTTTGCATCATGGCTGAACACTGGCTAAAGCAGTTCAACATATCTTTTAGAGGTGCTGTCTCATAAATAATGTAGCATTGCTGTAACTCAGAGATGGTGAAATATAACTTTTACTTTTCACCCTAAACAGTATTTATTCTTGTAAAACATAGGGGGGTTTTGTTGTTGTTAGAATGAAACAGTATCCATTCACATGCATTGATATTTCATTCATTTATTTATTAGGACTTTATTTTTAGTGAAACCACGTAATTTATTCATTCTGTCATTGAGCAGACAGTCTATTCCAGCTGAATATTCCCTGGACTTAACTGACATCTACTTTCCACAGGGAACACAACGAATTGGTGTGACCAAAAGCCATGTCAGCTTTCTTTCCCTATTACAAAGTAGCTCTTGCCCTGGGCCCCATGTCCTTTCCCTCCTCAAGTAACTGTGAATAGAAAGCATGAAATGCTTCCTGTTTGTGGCAGTAATTCCTAAACACTGAACAGCCCCTCCTCGGCACTGGATACTTCTTGGGAAATTAGCCTGTTGGGAAGCATCCTGTAGGAATCAGTGGAGCAGAAGGAAAATCATTGTGAAACCACATACTGCTTGTCATGGAAGAAGGGGTTTGAAGGGAACAGTATACAAACTCGTTGATTTGGATGTCTTTTTATGACTTTGTAAAGGATATTTTACATATACAATCATATTTTAGTGTACTTGTTTGTATCATGTGAATACTATATACAGAGTATAGCTAGTACTACATGACATAACATTGCTATAATAGAGATACATGATATTAATGGAGAATAATAAAATAATAATGAGAACTATAAAACAATGGATGCAGTATTGAAGAAAATTGTTTAGACTAAAAGAAGGCATTACCGAAAAAAACCTCATGAATATACACAAAATCAAACAGAAAAGTTGCACTGGACAGTACTGATGTATCCATTTGGTAAAGGGTAAATGGGAAGCTGCAAAGGCTGTTAGAGATGTTCACTGCTAATACGGAAAGCAGGCTACATTTTTTCTTCCATCACAGAAAGCAGATTACAGTTCCCATCCCACACTGATAGAAACCCTCTTTTGAGTACTGCTTCCCCCTACACCAAAGGCAGCTGAAGACAATAAGGAAAGCCTGAAGTCAGTGTCCTTAACAAGCTTTATCAAAGGTATATGCAGGAAAGCCCAGGTCAGCTCTGAAATGAATTATATTGAATGCCAAATGCTTGCACAGGATTTATAGAGCCCATGAGTGATCAGAAGAGAAACCCTGTATTTAATCCTGAGGATGGCAGAAACCAGCATCTTATCAATGTGATGTTACAGATAAGAAATCAGTTAAGATTATATTATTTGTGAAACAGGCAGGTTTTGGGATCCTTTGCAACACAAGCATGTTAGTTTGTCTGTTAGGCAGGCAATTTAATTTTGTGAATAGCTTAGTAAAAAGAAACAAAAATATGCTTTCTGAATTTGTAAGCTCTCATGTGATTGTGTGATCTTACAATCAGTGTAAACACAATCATAAACCCAGGAACTTCTTTTGGAAGATGTGATAAATACTTTTTACCCATTTTTCATCATCAAACACACACCACTGGAACCAGAAAATGGGCACTACAGGAACTTTTTTGCCAGCACCAGTTTTTGTTGTTCAGAGTCCCACTGACTCTCAATTGCAGGAGAAATTACTTCTCCAAAGCAGCAAGGGAGAAACCATTTCCCACTAACTACATGACAGTTTTCATTCTGTTTTCTTTAGAGCTTCTCAGAGTGTGGTATCTGAATTGTCAATTGCTGACTCCATGGCATCAGGAAGCAAAAACTGAGTCCTATGTCCCTGCTTCAACGAACTCAGCACTCCCAGCCCTGATTTGGGTTTTCCTTAGGTACAACTGGGTGCCACAGGCGAAACTTTCAAATGCTTGTGAAAGTCCAAGCTATGCACATAGACAGTGACCAGATCTACTAAAAAACACTGACACAGGAGGATGGCCCTCGACCCCATCTACTGATAAATCAAAGGGCACCTCCCTATCACATGGTCAGTTTCCATGGAGAGCATACAGAGGAAAATACTTGCCAATATAAGGAGTAGGGAAAAGGCAAAGAGCTGAACCTGGAAAAGCCTCATAAAAGCATGATAAAAAGACAAAAAACACTTTGAGCAACTTGGTAGCTGCAGAAAAAATTGCAGATACAAATGAAGCAGGTCAGGCCAATGCCTAAGAAACCCATGGATAATGCTGGCAAAGAGAGATGCCAAGTCCAGGCATCTGAAAATGTGAGTAAAAGTTTGTTAGTCACTGAAAGGAGCATCTCAAATTCCAAATAAGGAACTGTCAGCATTTCAGTGGTAAACAGGGACTGTGTGATTAAGAAAAACAGGGACCTTCCTAAAGGTGAATGTCTCTCATGTATAGAGTCAACTTCAAGTTCAGCTGCAGCTGAACTAGTCAGGGTTTAAGAAAACCTGCTCTGAGCCTGCCCTCCAGTGCTGTGATTTAAGTAACGAGTTCCTTTAGCCATGAGGGCAATCCCAACCATGAGAGCCATGACAAGGACTGGTCACAGTATGAGAGGGCCATGGCCAGCAGCAGGAGGACATTCAGTCCCAGCACCCACACCACGCAGGGAGATCTTTTGCATAGTGGAACAAAGACAGCAACACACTACTGGCTTTTTGCAGTGAGGAGCACTAGGGTTTTGTGAAGACTGAAGATCTAGCACAGCAATTCTGGACAAAATTAATCCTACACCTAGGACAGACTGCGTACCCTAAGGCATGCTATGGAGTCTAGATCATGGGAAGTAATTCAGGACTGATAAATAAAGCCTGCCCTCAGCAGAAACTGAGGAAACTAAAGAGTATATGTGGACTGTCTTATGTTGACTTAAAAAAAAAATCAAGTTAACTAAGTGGGAAATTAGGAAGACCTGGTTGATTACTAAGAAATTCAGCCTTAGATACAACATACAAATTATTCCAGGAATGTTTCATATTAAGTTGCAAGTTTTTTGCATTACACAATATAATCAACACTGCTACATCAATCCTTTCATTACTGCTTTATAGCAGTGAATATGTTTTCTGAGTTTGAGCAGCCAGCTTTCATGCTTTTGAAATAGTTTAACAGAGTAACTTCTATTGTATCATTTCTAAGAGGAGAATAGCAAGATGTTCTCATGCTCTCCAAAAGAATTTGCTATCACTATGACAAAAGGCAGTTTTTTGCTTGCATAGAAAGAAAGGATTTGTTTGCATGGACAATGGATTTAGGTATCTAAAAGGCTATCTATTAATTTTTTTTGTGAGGAGTGAGAAAGCATTATTTACTGCAGGTTAACAATTTGTTAGCAGAATAGTATCAGAAAAGCTGTGTGATTCTTTTGCCCTTTGAATGTAAGTTATATTCATCCAGTAACACTCAAAATCCATCAATATTTGTAAAGTTTGTAAAGTCAAGTCTCTAGTAATTCTTTAAAAACTGTATTAAAAACATCAGTCTAAGAAGAAAGAAATCTTAGGGTAGGAACTCATATATAAATATAACTATAAGAAGAAAAATAAATTTGGAGACAGCACAAAACTGATTCTCTTCAACGGCAGTGATACATCCTGCAACATCGTCCTCATGGATTCAGTCCAGCCATGAAACATCACAATTCACTCTTATTTCCATGAAGGTATCTGTAATTGCAGTGTTTTCTCTAGCTTTGGATTTGGAAGAATAAATTATTTTTAATCTCCTATATTAATGTGTGTCACATGCAGAAGTGATACTGTGTGGTACCTATTTCCCACAGGTTACATAAAATCAATTCCCACAGGTTGTATAAAATTCTTGATTCAGGAGAACTAAAAGACACTCTGATATTCAGCCCCCACGAGACCCAATATATTATTACAGGTTATGTCTTTACTACTAGCCTCAAAATAAGATTACTCCATCCAAAATGTCCTTTGGGAACAGTCACTGGTCCATCGTGACTCCTGAACTGTGTCTGGGAACTACTGAAGAGAGGGATTACAAGCACCAGAGCTATGCCAAGACATTACAACAGAAAATTGATTTCTGGGACACAGAAATCTCTCCTTCCATTGTTTCATTTACTAATACAGCTGTAGCCCATATGGGCAAAGACAAATTAAAAATTATTCTTCCAGAAATCAACCTAGTTGCTCACGTACCACAAAATTATCACTTGTAGAAGTAATTTACAAAGCTTTTTCTCTGTCAGTACAAAATCACCTAAAAACATTGTAAAGAGGTGGATTATTGCCAATTTCTGAGAAAAATACTAGTTGCTGGAAGTCAAATCTGTTTCCTCACTACTCTGGGAGACTGACTTGGCAATAAGAGAGAGGGAAAAAAAGGGCTCAGAACACTGATGTTTATGATATAATACTGGAGCATGGGAAACATCACCTCGTATGAGATTACTCCCAGACCAACATTCTACCAAAATATTTTTCACAAAATCTTCAAGAAGGGTTTGATTTTCTTCTGCTAGTTTTATCCAGAAAGAGAAATTTTCAAGCTTCAAAAGATGCTGAGAAATGAAATTACAATCCTCCGCTGAGCCCAACTCTACCAATATCAACAAGAATCAGCAGTCACTTATGGATCTGTTGGTTGAAATCCACTTCTTCAGGGAAGTAATTTATTCCTTGGCAGTAAAGCTGTCAGATGAATGAGAAGTCTCTAGTCATTCTGTGTTTCATATATGACTAAAGTTTGGCAGTTCAGTAGACCCCATTTGGTCCATTACATTTTATATGTAACATAAAACCTTTAAATAAAACCACAGTTACCTTTGCCAAAAATTCTAGCTCATTCTCTGTTACCAGACCTCAAAACTTCTATATGTCTTGTGGACTTACATGAAAAATGTTATCTAAAGACCAGTCCAGATTAAATTTAATGATTTCCAAAAAATTTGGAGAGTAGCTCATGATGAAACACGGAGACTCTGATTAAGGTTGATGACAGATCACAGAGAACTTAATCCTACTACCTTTACACAGCCAAGAACAATTCTGCTGCTGTTTCCACGAAATGAATATACTGTAACAAGACTACTCAGATCTCTCTACCACTTCTTTTTATCTTCTGTTTGCTTTTAATTTTTATCTGAAATCTTCCTTTGATTTTGAAAATCAGGCTGACAGGTATTTTCTCCGGCATCAACAGTGAGATTATTTCCTCCCCTGACTCATGTTTCCAAGCAACAGAATGCTGGAACAAGAATGCAGATTGAAAGGTGTCAAGCTTCTTTTTTTGCTTTTTCTTTTTTGCCTTTTTTTTTTTTTTTTTTTTTTTGTTTTTTTTTTTTCTTTTTTTTTGCTTTTTTTTTTGACAACTCTAGATTCCAAGCCAAATTCCTTATACTAATCACTGAAATCAGTTCTCACTCACTGCAGAAGTAAATAACAGGGAAATGTCTTTATTCTCAGGAGATGGCTGCAGAGATTAATACGGACACTTTTGCAATGAAATTCAATACAGGAAAATTCCCCCACCTGCTGAAAAATCAGGTCCATTTCCTAACTGATCACTATAAAAAAGGATGAAAACAAACTTGGGAAAAAATCAATGTTAAACCACCACAATAAAAAACACTATTAGAAAGCTATTCCTTTCTTTTTTGTTCAGGCAGGAAATAAATCAAAAATTCTAATGGATCATTCTTATTATGGATTTATTTCACATCCATTTTGGCCATAGTAAAGACAACTTCATCTAAAAAAAAAAGTGTTTTCTTATTTTTTGCTGAAATTTTTCAACTGCAAAACCAATAAGCATTACTTCTGAGTGTTCATTTTTTCAATTAATATACCAAAATTCATGCAGGGAACAATAGCAAAAATAGCAAATGAATATTTTCTATAGAAAAAGCAAAAAGAATTTCCTGATATATCTGCAAAAAAAAAAAAAAATCTCATACAAATTCAACTTTACATTGAACCAAAAAAACTAAAGCCAGACGAAGTCCAGAGCAATCTAAACTGTCATAAACTCATTAAAATATAGTTATGCTGGGGGATCTGGACTAAGGCATGTTGGCAATTTAGTGACAAGGAATCTAAGCTGTGACAGCTTACATTGTATTTTTTTGGGGAAACAGAAAACTCCAATTGCAATCAGATTCCTTTAATTAATTAAGGATGAAAGACTGTTTTAGTTTTAAAACAGAGTTTGGACTTCCTTTATGGCTACAGAAAATGTAAGCTTCCTTCACTCTAGTAACTTTTATGCCTACTCTCAAACCAGAGCTGATTTTTTCTGAGACATTTTAAGTACTGTTCTGTGCTAAAATGACACTCTATTTTAATTTCTTTTAAATAGAATAAAAGATGCCAAAGTTCAAATTGCTCATAACAGAAAATCCTTTGCTAAGAGCCATATATTGGGTTGCTATGAAAGTGTTAAAAAATCATAATCATAAGCACTATTGGGACTGATGCCTGATAAAAATCTGTATTTGCAAAATGAATTCAGAAGAAATCTTTACTTAGACTTTTAAAAAGTGACTTAGCATCTATTATTAATCTATTTTAATTTTTCACTGGAAATCTATTTTAGACATAATGATGCCACTGGTTTTCATTATTTGCTTCTTGTTTTAGCATGAACCTTTTTTCCAAAGACTTGTCATTCCTTAATATCCCGACAACTGGGCCAAGGAGACACTTGATAAAAATAAATGTGAGCTGAGTGATAGTCCAATGTTGTATTAATAGTGCAGACTGAGACTAATATATGAAATGGCAACAAATACTTTTAGGCAATGGCATTTCAGCCCGTAAATTCTTTCACATTTCTCTCTCCAAGAAACAACATATTCTGATGCAGATTTCCTTGATTTTCCTACAGAATCTCATAAACTTTGGAGGTGTTCCTGGAGAGAAAATCCCTTACCAGTGGCTTCCAGTATAGTGCAGCTGATTTACTTTTAAAATGCTTTACTATTTCTCCAGCACAGAACCCTGATCCTGTGGCTGGTCAGGCAGCACTGCCTTGGCTCCCATTTGGCTTTTGTGCGTTGCTTTGATCAGCTCCTGGCTTTGGATGAAAGCAATTCTTTCAGAGGCCACCTTCAAACTCTCTTAAAAAAAACCAATTACATACATAAAACCAATTGAGCTTGTTAAGCAGCAGGAAGAAGCCAAATAGAGGGAGGAGAAAGGGAGGGAAGGAGGTGCCACAAATCAGGACTAGGAAGCAATGATTAAAGTGGTGACTGGAAAATTAGTAAAAAATATCCCCAAGTTGTACAGGTCTGGGGTATTCCTGTAAGTGCAAAGGCTCTCTCGCTATTACCTAAGGAGACACAACTCTCTTTCCAAGAACTGTCTCAGACATCTCCTCCGTACCTTCGAGAACACCCACTTGAGATCTCAGAGTAAAGCAGTAGAGAGCAGATTGGCAAGTGAGGAGAGAGATGATCTTGAAATGCACGTTTTCTAAAGAAAATTCTAAGAAACCAGAACATGGGGCATACTACTCTTTCTTCTCGTTACTGCTGCTGTAGAGGGTTTCCAAGAATCTTTTCTAAGTCCAAAAGGGGTATACAAAGAGTAATGCTGTACTGATTGTACAGGTTAGCTTTTTGAGCCATCCTTAAAACCAGGCTTTTGTTTTTCCTCACACCAAGCCTCCAGACTCATTGCTACCCCTACCCCTCCAGGCTCACTCCTGGAAGCAGAGCAGCAGAGGTCTGTGGGGCAGCCACACACACAGAGACCAGAATGTACAGCTTAAACACACTTTGGAGCTTTCTTTTCTTCACACTTTTTCTTTCTTTCTTTGGAGCTGTCTGTCAGGGCAGCAGAGGCAGAGCCAGTGCCTGTGGCAGTTCTCCAAGGATACACACACAGAGTGCACAGGTTCAGAGGCTTCACCTCATTCAGAGCTAATGGCCTCACTACTTGAAAGACAGCTTCACTGATTTCTACTAGCAGAGCACACTCTACTGTATCTGGGTCATATTTTCCATCTAATGAACAAAGAGTAGACACAAATACAATGGGAGCTGTCTAAAATGTGCCTCACCATCTGCAGATAGCAAATACATATGTAGATGAGTATATCACATTACAAAATCTGAACCTCAGGGTTTACTCAATCAGGAGATCCACAAATATTATATGTTGAAAATACATTAAATAAGAAATATTTGCTAACAAAAATATGCAATCCAAAGCATTAATCAAATATCTTTAGTTAAAAGTATCAGTAGAATCCTCAAATTTAATTAATTTAAAAAACCGAACTTGGCAGTTTTAGATCTGAGTTGTCTACTTTGAGAGCTTAAAAATTCAAGTTGTCTGAACTTTTAGTATTTCAAAGTTTTCCTAAGAGGAAATCACTCGAACCAAGGACAGCAAACAAGAGACAGAAAATGCAGACAAATTAATATAGTTAAAACATTAATATTAGCTGTAAAATGTCTCACAAATATTATATTTGAACAGTAACCAATATAAGATTGTGTATGTTATGATATATTAATTAATATTTTTATTAAACAGTAACGGTATTTTTCAGCATGGAAACGTGCAATAAAAAAATATACTGTACCGTACTGAAAGCATGTGCTTCTCAGTGACTTCCAGTAAATTACTCCTGAAGTTTCACACCCTGATTGCAGTGCTGAACACTTTACACCTGTGGTAACTGCCAGTGATTATGTCTTTGGGAGTTTTCTTTTTTTGTTTCATTTAAAAGAGTCTGCTGCTTGGCAAATTGGTGAGCACACTTAAGGCTCCTGAGTCAGCACTGTGCGCAACTGAACAACTCAGTCGGGTCACCATGACACGAACACTCTCCTGTCACAGTAGAGCACAAGAAGGTTTCAAAGCTATCTATTCTGCAACTGTGGCAAAAACTAAGAAATGAGACCACAACATACCCTGGCAAGCTGTTCTCTAATTTGTGTGCTGGCTATACTAAATGATAAATGGTCTCACTTTATGTCTTATTAATACAAAAGTGCTGCGCTGGGTCATGGTGCTCCCAGCCAGGCACACATGAATCTATCAGTCTGAAACATTACTATCATCAACAGTTTTGTTGGAGGCTTTTGGAAGGACTGAAACCATTTGGGTTTTTTTTTAACAAATAAAGGTGTCCTTTTGTACTATAAAGATATCAAAATCACTAAAGAAAGCATAAAGTGTGTACTGTAGGCATTTTGTTTTGTTAACAGAAGAAAAGATTAACCAGAGAATGAAATCAGGTATGTAGCAATATTATCTTTGTGTTGGTACTATGCCCGTATCTCCTGTACAAAAGGATAGGAAATCAAAACAATATTTGAGAGAACATGTTCAATATAACGCTGAATATACAAAGAAACAGCTGTTGCATCATATTTAAACAAACACTAGATGTTTTCAAGATACAGCTAGAGTACATGTACAGAGAATGTTTCTGGTAAAAACATATTTATCAAACATTTCTTTAGGTAACAACTTCAGAAGACAAAAGCAATAATTCTGATAATTGAATTTTCTTTTTCTCGTATCTCCAAGTCATGCAACGTTTGGATATATGCTTGATTTCAAACTCAGTTAAATATTACTGTAATGAGTAAAATCAGCCACTTGTCTAGGCTTCCAGTTGAATTAAGTTTCTGTGTAACTTTATATGCAGCATTATAAACTTTATATGCAGAGTATTTTTGGTACAGCTTGTGAAACTTCATTTTCACCCTTCACTCTCAGGACATGGTTTCATGACTGGCTCAAGCTACTCTACACTCAGGTTACTGCTGAAAAACATCTCTCACTGTTGATTGTATATTCCCCCTCTGTTGTTCAGTGGCACTGATGTCAGCTGATATAACTGAAGACTAGTAGTTTTTGTAGGGTCATGTTTTGCTAGATCAGATCCCTCATCTAGCTATGCATAAAGTATATGGACATTAATATATGCAAAAGAAGTACCTTTTCTTTTGGAAGGGTGGTGAGAACAGTATCTTTTTCTATAAAAATGCTTTAAATAACACTTAAATTTTAAAGATACACCTTCTGATTCCTCTGTAACCTAAGAAGGAAAAACCTGAATTTTAAAGCATATTGAAGAACTGTTGGGAACTTTGGTGATTTAGTGCTTTCACTGAAAACAATTTTCATATTAATTGAAATTTTTCATTGTTTATTTGGTAATTTTTTTAAATGTATGCTCTCTATATACACTCAACATGCTTTAATTTTTGATTGGCCCTGAACTGGTCAAGTAGTTGTACTGGATGATCACTGTGGGGTCTCTTTCAACTGACAGGCTCCACTCTAGTGTAGTCAATTTTATTCTTAGATTTTAGATGAAAACACTCCATTTAAAAATGTGAAAAAGAAACTGTTCAGAAAGTAGTAAATAATGATTTAGGAGAGTGACTAGTATCTTTTTGTGTTACTCTGGAAGTGAACTAGAAGCTTTATAAATGTTCTATATTTAACACCAAATACAGGATACGTCAGCCATGCATTTTCAAGCAGGGTACAAAATCATTCAGCTAAGAAATGCAGGAATGACCGACTGGTGTCTTATCAGCAGTGTACAACTGTGTATCTTCAACATACTGACCTGACCAAACTGGCACTTTAAATATTATACTGACAGCCAAAGTTTAGAGAAATCCAAGAGGAAAACAATCATTGCAAGAAATAGATATGCATGTGTGTGAGAGGTGATTTTTGAAAGAGTCACTTTTAATAATTTACCAGGCCAACAAAAACAAAAGCCAGGAAATTCACCTTTTAAAGAAGTATAACTTGACTAATGCCAGCCAAACATATTTGCCCCAACACTGTAGTGCATTCACAAGCAAAATTTCTCTAGGATGCACTGCCCAGGATGTTTTCTAGAATGAAGTTAGGATGCAGCAGTGTCTATCTCTGACTTTGCTTTGTGGCTGGAAACATCACATCAGTGTTTAAGAATATTAGCAAAGGAGATGTTAAAGAAGAACATGTTAACCTGATATTCAGGAATGGAATGCAGAAAGGAAAAGAAGCCTGTCTGCTTTGGATATAAGCATGGAACAGAAGTTCCAGAGGAGGAGAAAGGGCAAGAGAGCACAAAGGGCCCTATTGTGTTTGATTAGTAGCCAGAGGAGGAATTCCAGGAATGGGCAATGAGCATGGAGTTTATGTATACGGGATCTTGTATACAGAAGCAGTGAGAGTTAGTCATTATGCAGCTGCTGATGCAACATTGGCCAGGAAAGAGGGGGTTTTGCCTGCTGAAATGAGCTGCTGAATCTGTGTGAAATGAGTGGTAACCTAAGTGATAAATTGACAGAACAGTTGTTAGGGGAAAGCTGATCATGTAATTATCCAAACAAAAAGTAT
This sequence comes from Illadopsis cleaveri, assembly GCA_013399915.1. Lineage (NCBI taxonomy): Eukaryota > Metazoa > Chordata > Aves > Passeriformes > Timaliidae > Illadopsis > Illadopsis cleaveri. The sequence continues at coordinate 147,947 of VXBB01006675.1, read as the reverse complement.
GTTGGGATACCTTGTACATACCTTGTACCATAGGCATTAAAGAAGAGACTCTTATTTTACAGGACTCTACAAGGCATGTTTTTCACAGATTGAGAACACTGGAATAGAATTGAAACACAGCATGTAACGTAAGGTTATAAGCTCAGGATTACAAGATTTTTACAAGTGTAAAGCACAGGTTAAAATACGAGCACAAAAATCATAAATTGCATCAAAAACAATTTACCAGGACATTCATTTATAAGGCAGAATGAGCAAAGAGTTGGTCCCATGTGCAACCAGAAAGGAAAATTAAGATATGATGGTAAAGTTTAGTATTTTTTTTCCCCAAGAAGATGAGAGAAGGTTATTTATGATCAAATGACTGATTTATCCAGCAGCTTTAGCAGGTGAAAGTGGAGAAATCCCCAAGAACTTAGTATTTGAAGCATTCTGCATGCAGACTGTGTATGAAGGAACTAAAACTGTGTCCTGCCAATCAGAATGACTGATTTAATTGTGAGACAACTATTTTTCTTCTCAAAATGCTTTTTAAATGGCTGTAGGCATACCTGCCTTTTGTGTTTATACAGAAATAATATTGGAGTGCATATAAAATCTTACATAAAATATCATCTATATAAGCTAAAAACACATACCACACTGGTATGGAGGGTACTTATCTGGAGCCCAAACTGTCTCCTCCATGAGGAACACAGTCTTGTTCTTTGAACATGCACAAAAGGAGACCTTTAAGATCATCTAGAAATACAGACTGCAATTCAGCTGCCTAACCACAGGCATTGTCTAACTTTGAGGTGTTCTGGGGAATTCTGTCTGGATTGTGACTGCTGCTCTAAAGAAGCAGAGTTCTGAAGCAAGTCCTCTGTCATATGTGCCAGTCCTTTATGGACACCTCAGGTAAACCAATGAACTGGGCAAACCATGAAACCAGGCACCTGTATTTAGGCAACTGAATTAGACTCCAGGTATCTACTATTTCACTAGGCAGAAATTTCCACTATAATCAATAAAACCAAGGGATCTGAGAGAGATCTGAGAGATGATTCAGCTGACCAGCTGCCAGTGTTTATTTATCTCAACATGAGCTGACTCCCTCCCCTAGCTCCATTGACCACATTTGGCTTCACTGACCACAAGGCACTGCAGGTGTAGCTGCACAAAGATCTCTATATTTAGGAGTCTTGGGGCTCAATTCAGTTTCTTACACAAAGATGTTTAGTGCTCACTGATACGTTCCAGGGTATCTGAGGCAACAACACAGGTACTACAAATACGTGCAGGAGACCATGCCAGGCAGGATACCTGAGAGCATCACAAATTGCAAAAGAAGCACATGAAAAAGACACAGAATCACATCCTCCATCTCAAACTAAATCCTACTCTCAAAGTCAAAAACTGGCATGTCTATGGGTACATCTACATTGTTAAGTGACTCAGTTTGCTTCCAGCTCCCCATCACCTGATCACACTGTGTACACACTGGTTTACATCCAGGCACTGTGCACTCAGCTTTAGTCCTGCAAGTAGTTAAATAAGGCCCTCCTTTCTCCAGAGACTGAAAAATTAAAATAAACAGGGTCATGCTGACCTCAAGGCAAGCAACAGACTTAATTACTGCAACAGACAACGATGAATCATACCTAAGCAAACCTCGCATTCCTTTTCAATAGAATGCATTATTAATCAGACACATTTACAACTGGTACAACCTACACCGGAAAAATCCTTCCTTTCTTCAGGGCACAACAGGAATATTTCAGAATGTTACATGTGTTTCTTCGTCGCCCTTAACAGTCACAAACTGTTGCTGCTTTCATGTCTTACCCACATTTAATTTTTATTCATGCACTGCACAAAGGCATTCACCATATATTCAGTGATGCTGTATCTGTGTAAAAATCTTAAATTCATTTTTACGGACCATTTTTTTCAACCTTGAAAGCTACAGCCTGACCGATACTTCTGTAGCTATTAAAGACTCCAACTGTTCAAAACACTTCCTTAAGAGTGTTCCTTCATGTGTAGTAATTGTCGTATGGACAAAAAAGCCTCTGAACCTCCAGGCTGAGTAACATCCCTTTGAGTGCTTAGAAAAACAGCTCTTAAGAACTCTCAACTTTCTGCGCTCTCTTTGTGAAAGACCTCGCATGCCAAGCCATGTGATGGAGGATGCTGTACAGTACACTGGGTCAGGAGACGAGACGTGGCACTGTCTCATACCTGGGGAACAGGCACATTACATTCTGCTGTGAACGTGAACTGAAACTAATTGAACAAATCCTGTGCTCAGTGTGTGTGATCCGATACGCCTGTGCTAACCCACTGCCTGTCTCCAACTACTGAGACAGCAAGGATGCTATTCCACTGCAAACTACTGAAAACACTCATACCATCCCCACACATTGCCATGTTTTGTACCTATTTCCCAATTTGCCATTTAGGTATATTTCCAAGCCCCACATATTCTTTGGAAGGAATCATGTCTGTGTGTAGCCACGGACGGCGTTTTTCATATTCAGTGCCTCAAGAGAGGAACACATGTATCTGTTTGCAAGCCAAACAAATGTAACACAGTACAATTACACACAGCTGTTGTACTATGGCACATCTTTCTATTCGAGCATCTTACTTTAATTACTATGAATCATTAGAGTTTTAATCTTTTTAGTTCACCTTGGATTTAGATATATTTTTCTTAAGAATTTTATCATCTGGTTACTTACAATATCAAAGAGCTTAGTGCTGTATATTGGTTGCATTAATTGAGAATGCTCACAACAGCAATGCTCACTTTTCAATCTCACTTAAAAATTGTACCATCTTACTATTTGAGAGCCACTACAACCTCCAACTACTCTTCTTTCAGATCATGGACTATGTATCACAATTTCTGGATACTTCAGTGATTACTTCATATCACCCCCAGTGAATGACGGGGAAGTAAAAGTATCTTCTTCCACCATTTTACTGACTTACATTCAAATTTACAGACTGAAGTGAAATTAGCGTAGCTTCTATGAGCATCTGAATCTCTGATTACGAATTAAATCCATGTCACGTAATGTTATCTAAATACTTTTAAGAATCTGAGTTCAAAAATTTCAATCAATGTCAAACTGTAGAAGAGCTCAGATCTTAATGCAGCTCATTAAGTATTTACTATTTAGTTTAAATGGTGGAAGACATATGGAGTTTAGAGAAATCAATCATTCTATTTCTGTAATTCTACTTGGAAAACCTAACCATACGCCCACATAAAAACAATCTTCAAAGTAAGTTTTCTGATGAAAAATAGATGTTTTTCCTTATTTGGGTAGTGCTAGAAATTCCCTGTCATTTTAAAATAACTATAAGCTGTAGATGAGGCAAAATAAAGCATAAAGTTTTCATGTCTCCTGTTGTCTTTCTCTACTGCTCCTTAACTGAGCTGCAATAAGAGCAGAGATCAAAATCCTCATGACCCAGCCATGTGCCCTTGCAGCCCAGAAAGGCAAACATGTCCTGGGCTGCCTCGAAAGCAGTGTGGGCAGCAGGTGAGGGAGGGGATTCTGTTCGGGCCTGGTGAGACCCCACCTGCAGTGCTGCATCCAGCTCTGGGGACCTGTACAGGAAGGAGATGGTTGGAGTGAGTCCAGAGGAGGCCACAAAGATGCTCAGAGGGATGGAGCACCTCTGGCATGGGAGAGGCTGGGAGAGTTCGGGCTGTTCAGCCCAGGAGAGGAGAAGGCTCTGGGGAAACCTTAGAACACCTTCCAGAGACCAAAGGGGCATTACAAGAAAGCTGGAAGGGGGACTAGAACATAGGGATTTTTCTAACATTAAAAAAAACAATCAGAACAGGTCTAGTACTTGCAAATAGAATAAATAATATTAAAGACTGGGAATTCAGCTGCCCCTGTTTTCCCATTACATAAAAACAAGAGGCAGTTATTTAGATGAGCCGTAGACACTATTTTGCAAACTTTGGATCCTTTTACTCATTTTCTTCTTGAGAATCAATTCACCTATACTTTAAATTTTATTATGCCTAATTCAAAACAGCACAGCCATTTAAACAAGTTTAGTCTATCAATTCACCCCAAGCAAAAAATACAAAGGGAGGAATTTTTCATGATTTTCTCACATATTAACATAAATGCACTTTTCAACTGAATACATTAGTTACCTACTGTGAACATATTACAACGTGAAAATATTTTCATTATGGTGCCACCATATAAAATTTAAAAATTGGAAAATTGCAGTTTCCAATGCCTCAAAATTCACTTTAAACAGAATACTGAGTGTCAAATTGCAAAGGTAAAGGTCCTACAAGATCTACTTTAGTTTAGCATTCTGAACAACTACAATGTGGTGTTGCAATAGCATAGTGATTATATATGTTGCTGTTGACCTTTGGAAAATGTAGGGTTTTTTTTTTAAAAAAGCAAGTATTCATTATAAAATTACATAATCATGTATAATGTTTGCTCTTTTATTCTCAATATTTACCAAAAAGCCATTCTGGACACAAGTCTGCCAGAATGATAATAAATTCATCAACAAAATTAGGACTCAATTTGACAGATGCGTGATTTCTGACATCACGCTGAAAGCAATGTTAAAATCTTTACCATTTTTGACACCTCGTACTACAGAAAAGAAGCTAGAGGGGAAACACTGTCATCATGACATTTTCGCCTTGTTTGACATTTTGTCTTGTTCTTTTTAGAAATCATGATTCCATGTTTTGCAACACATACACAAGAAGTATTAGTAGGAAAGGCAATCCAGAGCAATAGATCTATTTTAAAAAGCATTACAGATTGCACATAATATTATTTCAGTTGGTTGATAGAGTCCCACATTTTTCAAAAATGCTGGGCATTGCTCTCATATTTAAGTACTACCCATTGTACATTGTCCCTGCGGCAGAGAACAGTCTCTCATGATCAAGAAAGACTTACAGAACAGAGCTCCTGTGACTGCATGAAAGAACGGAGCAGCACTCTAAAGGGACAGCAGGAACAGTACAAAATGGTATGTCTGAAACACCATAGCTGGACAGATTGCATCAACTGACATGTTAGGAACAAGCTTTAATGTAACAGCAAATTTCTTGCCTTTAACAAGTGGCTCTTACACAACTGCCAGTATCCCCTGTAATTATGAATGCAGTATATTTTACATATGGATATCATTTGTTCAATAGCCAGTAATCATTTCATATAAAAGACAGACTTCTTTCTAGACATTTGATAAAGGCTCTTTCTGAAAAAATATCACAATTTATGGTATAATTTGAAAGCATGAAGATGATGCATTCAGAAATATTAGCACAAGATCAGCAGGAAACAAATTTAAACTTCTAATAAAAACTTTGAAAGTTCCAATTGTCTTTGATTCTCAGTAGTTCACCTGCCTGAAGAATAAAGAAAAATATCCTATCAAAGGTACCCAAACACTACCTCTATGACAGAATATGGGATGAACTATAAATGAAGAGTTCTCAAGCATTTATCCTATGCAGGAAAACGTGAAAAATTACTGAGGAATAATTATAACTATTGCTTGTCTACAAGCTGTCTTAGACTCAAGAACATCATCATCTCTGCCTAAAGAAAAGTATGAGTCAAGCCCATAGGAGGGCCCAAGTCACTTTCAGACAGAAATATTACCCTTCTTCATTGTCTCCTGTGCCAAAAATTCTGAAGAAGAAAAGGTAGGAATAACTGGTTCACAGAAAATAACCCTACCTCTTCTAGAATTCTGTTATCTAAGTCACTCTTCCTAACACTCTGACTGATGACTTCTTTCAGTGTTTGACATAATGGACTTGGAAATTGTACTTTATTATCTTGGCCTCATCATCTCCTGCATTCAATTACCAGTCTATATACTACATGAATAGCCTCTTCCCATTAAGGTGATACCCTTTACCAAAGCAGAGCTTTACAGAACTTTCTCTGATTGAATAGGTTTTTACTTTATAAGCAGTTTTGAAGCTTTATTTCCTTCAAATAAATTCTACGTATTACTTTGATTTGTTTTTTTTTTCACACAACTGTGTTCAGTATGTTATTAAGCTCTTTTTAAGCAATAGCTACATCCCAGTGATGGATAAAAATGAATCAGGTGGGTAGGAACTACTTGTGCATACATACCTATTAATACCTACACACACACACATACACACAGATACACAGAGTCTTATGTGTTCTCAAGGTTCAGCCATCAATGCATAATACAACACTTGCTTATACTGTAGTTTTCTTCATCAATTGACATTCATCACTCTGTTTGCATGACCTCACAAGAATTTTGCACAAAAGTCAAAGACAAAATGTCCCTTACGCAGAAATACAACTTTTAGTTATTGCTATTAGTCACTTCTCTGTATGTCACATTCAACAGCCCTTAGTGATAGGCTCCAGAGAAATGAGTTTTTCAGAAGGCACATACAGATGAAGCCCCTGCCATTAGCACTACTCAACAAGTCAAACATCCCCACTCAGGTGAGGCTGCAGCTTCTCAGGAACCCCACCCATTTATCAGCTACATACAAACAGGGAATGTTGCTCCTTTGCCATGTCTATATTGCTACATAAGACCAGGCCACCGGTTGTTCTGTGGCACAGTCATGTCCACTCCCTTGAATACATGTAGTGCCCTGTGGCTTTGTGGGCATATTAAGTGTGGTTTGAGTCAGAATTTTGATCAGTGCCAGGGTTGTGTTGCAAGTCATCACAGCGGTGCTTTCAGAGCACGGTACTGAATGGTTGCGAAAATGCTCTAGTGGGGAAAAGCTGCTGGGACAGTATGTGAGGTCCATGTGCTCTGGGAACAGTCCCTGGTGCGTGCCATTCCCAAGCACTGCCTGGAGGACTATTGACTGCCACAGGCCAAAACTGTACCAGGAACCACTCTGACTGGAAGTTCCAGCTCAGGCTCACCACCGCCTTACTTAGCCTTTCAGACTCTGCCTTCAAATCCATGTGCACTCTGGTCAGTTTTCCCTTCTTTGTCCTACTTTCTCTGACTTCTTTTTTACTCACTGTCTTTTTAAACCTTTTTATTCTCAATGCCCTCCCCAAAAATGATATATATACTCCACTTCCACCTACCTCTCCTTTCCAAGAATTGGAATATTCAACAACGAAACAACTAATACTGGCACCTGGACACCACTTGGCTTTAAAATTATCATTGTTAAAAAGATTAAGAGGTTGCATTTTGAGATTGTTGCAAACCTGTAGACATTATAATGGTATTGCAGCTGCATATATACCCATGTAAAAAGAGACATTGTTTTCTTTACCTTTAAACTTCATAGATTAAGTAAATACAGGAGCAAGCTGAATATCTGATTTGTTGTAATAGTAAAGCTTCTACATCAGCCTCTGATTTTCTGTGGGTAGATCGTCCAAACTATGATTTAAGCCTTGTGTTTGCTCCCTGCCTTTGGTTACACACAACACTATTGAGGGTTGATGCTACTCATGCCACTCAGCAGCAAATTTCTTTAAGCTGTTCCCATTCTCTTCACAAACAGGTTCACATTTTTTATGTGTAGCCTTATTAGTTCATATATCTTAAATTGTTTTTACTTCCTCTCTCTTACTCCGTCCCATCATTGTGCAGTATCAATGAGCACTGACTGTACTCTTCATTTTCTGAGGCAAGTCAGACTAGACATGAGATTCAGCCAGATTCAAGAGAAGAGCTACATAAAAACGAGCCTTAATTTAATATACAGAAATTAAAGACAGGAACCTCATCTTGTAGGGGATGTGATACCATTTGTTGCAGGGTCATCCAAACATAGGATGCAACTTCTCCAAACACAGAAATCTGTGTTACCCAGCAGCATTTGCTTTTCACTTTTTTTCATATTACTGAAATTCTCGTACACTCTCCCATGGTATGTAACAGGTTTCCCATATAATTCTTTCTGATAAATTTGTGACAGAATTAAAAGATATTAGTAATCCATACATCTCTAGACATCCACAATCAAAATTCTTCTGAAAGACTATTAGATCAAAAACTTGCTAAACACCATAGGAGACCACTTCTTCAGAAATTATTGCAAAGTTCCAGTGTAACTATTTAATCTAATTGTACCATATCAAAAGCAAACAAACAAACAAAAAAGCCAGAAGAGAATCAGTAATGACAGCAAGCCATTTCTTCATTTCAGTTCTGTTGCAGGATCATTCCAATGGCTATCCTGCTTCTTTCATGAGGAAAAACATTGACTCATGGAATCACAGAATGTTTTGCATTGGAAGCAACCTTTAAAGATCATCTAGTCCAACCTCCCTGCCATGAGCAGGGACATCTCCAACTTGACCATGTCACTTACAGTACCATCCAAACTGGGACAGGCACCTACCATCTCTCTGGGCAATTTATACAAGTGCTTCACCACTTCCATAAAAAAACCCCTTCTTTATATCTAATCTTAATCTAACCTCTTTTTTTAAAAACCATTACTCCTTGTCCTATCACAACAGACCCTACTGAAGTTTCATGCATTGAACACTACATCCATTAAATTCATACCTCTCCAATTAATTGAGAAGGATGTTTTTCACTCATTGAAAATATTCTCTTGTGAAAAGTTAGGGACAGAGAAGTTTGCAAAATCAGGATGCAACTATGACAAGTAAAAACCACAGGTGTAGTAAGAAAAAGATTAAAATGCTATAGGAGATGCAGTACTTTGTTTTCCATGTTTTTTTTTCAGAAGTAACATCATATGATCTATTATAAAATATATTAACTATGGAATACATAGTATCCCTGTCCATGATCCATACTCTGAAAGTGAAAAGCATTTGGACTCTCAGACTAGCAAGGAAAATTAATACGACCACGTAGCCTCTCTGCAATCATTCAAGCACACAAGCAAATCTGTAGCTCTTCATCTTCTTTACTAAATGAGGGTATAGGAAGATAGTAATGATGAGTCATCTTAGCAACCCCAAATGCCAGTCTTCAAGTGCAATATCCATCCAAATAAATAACAATTATCCCAGCACATCTGTTACTTGTAATAAACTTTAGTGTAGCTACAGTGATATTATTATCCATATTCTCCCAGTTAACTTATAGGTTTATATCAAAGTTTTCTCTTCAGTCTTAAATTATAGTAAAATGAAGTATGGCAGAGAAACACATGCTCCTTAAACTGTTTCATTTCAGACTTTCAAAAACACATTGCACTTACCCTTTTAGCTATATTTAAAGATGTCACATAACCACGTGTTGAAAAATCCCAGCTCTGATTTCCTCTGTTTAAGTGTTGCTGTTGATTCGACCACAGGTTTCTTTTCAATACTTACATTACCATTTGGTTTAAGTATCTTCATATTGAATTCATGTAGTTTTCTTATGACAATAATGCAATTATATCTATTTATGTGGTCTAATTTTATTAAAGATTTCAAGTACATTCTAATTAATAATACACTCTTAGCAAAATGTGCACAGCAGTGAATCCTAAAAACTGAGTTTATCAAATATTGCGAGAGACTGACTCATAGCCATAAATTGTTCCAAGCCCTCAGTCCTATGAAGAATGTTTTTTACACTGTGTCTACTTAGTTCAAGAATGGCAGCAGCATTGCATAATGACACAGGCACTATCATTGGCTCTGAATCAGCTAAAAAACCCCAGAGTTTGGTTGACAGGAATCACCAGTACAAGCCCATTTCTAGGCTGCCTTCCTCTCTGTTAGTCCCCATTTTATGCTTAATAAGCTCTTACATGGTTCAGGACCAGATTATTACCCCACCTGCCCACCACTAGAATTTGTAATCTCTCTTTGCAAAACTGAAGATTTAAAGAGCTCTGATCGGTAAAAAGAAATCCAAAATGACAAGAAGCAAACAGTATGTTTTTCTCATTTTATTGCATTTAGCACAAACAGCTCACAATAGGTGTTCTTCACCAGTATATTAAAAGGATAAATGGATTTGAAATACATTATCTTGAAAATGATGGCATATCTCTTTCAGGCATCAAAGTCAGTATTTCCATCATGAATTGCATGAAATATTGGCTCCTTTTTGACCTTCAGTACATGTAAAACATTAATAAAACCAACCAAATAAAGACACCCCACAAACCAAACTTCTTTGCAAGTGTTAAAGGAAGGTAGAGAGTTTGTTTTGTTTCATTTCCTCAGACCAGTTTGCCACAATATTTCCAAGAAGGCAAAAAAGGAATTCTTTGAAACTAGGATCTCATTACGTACACATTATGAAAAAAAGCATTAAAACTGATTTTTGAATGTGCAGTGTCTAATTTATAGGCTTGACTAATCTGCATTTTTAGAAACATACAGATTGTTTTACTGGTTAGGGCAAATGTTATTGATCTGCTTTCTTGCTGAATTAATAGCACTATGATAGGACAACTCGCTTTCTCAGCTTTCCCAATGTTTTCCTGAAAAGAGGCCCATTACATGGCAGGGGGCAAAGGACAGGCCTTGATAACACTGTTTAGACATTTCTTTGATGTCCACAGGCATCATCCTCCACAACTGACCACCAGAGACAAAAGAGTACTCTCAGGCTGCTGGAAATCCCAGCCATTCTTCCCACCTCCTTTTGATATCCGAAGGCTTCTATACCCTGACCTCTGCACTCCGACATCCTTATTTGAAGGATGGTCAAAAAAATTGTTTCCAAATTTAGCCAATAAACTAAGGATTTATTTTGCTTTCCATAATTGCTTTGTGTCCTAATGTACCTGTGGGAACACTAAGAAGATTTTACAAAGAGAGTAGAAGGAAAAGTGTCAACAAGAAAAAAACTCTTTGATTTTCTGGTTTTGAAACCATTCTCAGACATCTGCCTTCTAAAAGCCAACCACTCTGTCTAATGTGCCTTGACATTGTCATCATGATGCCTTGATTGTGCACATGTAGCCACAGTATTTCTGCTTAGTCAGTGTCATACAGATTTCTATTTCTAACATGCAGATATTGCTTGCTGACATAACTTCACTCAATAAATGTACACATTTTTAATGGTATGCATGCTGCATGTTAAGGACTGAGATCAATTTCTATACATTCATATTTTTAAAAGAAATGTGATTTTAACATTTTTTCAAAGTGTTTCACCTTCTACACACCTGTGATTGATAATTGGATCAGTTTCCCCCTGCTTTCCAAAACATTTAGAGAATAATTTTCCACAAAACTACCAGAGATTATCACGGGTGCTTTTAGACAGTTTCATTTTTCGCCTTTCTAAGGGACTAAAACCACACAAAATGGTCAAATAGAAATAATACACATCCAGACAAAACACTGGAAGTCAGGCAAACACCTAGAGAAACACCCCTCTCTCCTTTATTATTATGGGACGTCCTGCTGAAAACTCACTCCAAATATGTAAGTGAAATCACGTATTTACAAGTAAAGACTCTTAACAAGACAAACCTACTGACAATCCATACATATGCATAAATTTGAAGTTTAGCCAAACTACTGTCTATATTCAGTCTCTTGTGCTTTGACAACAATTTTTGTAACACACTGCTAAAATATTATCCTGCCATGAAGTTCTTTAGCTTGAAATGAGAACAAAGTCTGGTCCAAAATGTGATGGATTTCACAGTATACAAGCTTCTAAACTATCTTTAGTTTAATAAACTAAATGCCCAAATGGTAAGTTGGTTTGCATTGATTTTTTTAAAACTAGCATCAATACCATTTTTTCCTACGCTGATAATATGCCTCCTAATTTAAAAGTCAATGATGTACTAGTATTCATGCAACAGATATAGGATAACAGGTAAATATCAACATTTTAAAAATCAAACTATTCATCATTTGTAATACAAACACTGGGATTTATAATGCTTGTTTTAAAGCCAGTTCTAAATCCCCTAATATTATCTACTCAGCTCAGCCAATGTTTATTTATTTCAACGTCTGCCAGAAAAGAATGAAACTGAATTCACAAAAGGAATGGTATGGGATTCAAACAGCCAAGAATCTTGACATCTTTAAAAACTGTCTTCTCCTCTATATTAGTTTCCTACTATAAAAAAAATAAGGCAGAAACCAGCAAGAAAAAAAAGCAGCAAAGAGAGAAAAAAGAGGTGTTTTAAAAAAAGTTTTAGAATTCATAAAGTCAGACAAAATGCTGATGATAGCCACATAAGGACTGTTCGAATTGATCTTTCTGATTTTGGTGCGTTTTAAATTAAACCAGATCCCAAGGATATCTGTTCAGTGGTAGATCCTGATGATTTATGTTCAATGTTTAATCTCATTATTTTAAAAATAAATTGCATGTGTTTAAACATAACAGAAAGCCTGATTCTGAATCGGTACAGAGCCCTCAGAACAGCTCCAGCAAGAATGTAAAACAGATAAAGTTAAAACAGGGGGAACAAACCTAATGAACACTAAGTCTATAAATATTTTCATTTAACTGAATCCTGACCATGGATAACACAAACTACCTGTGAAAAGGCAGCATATATACAAACCTAAGGTCATAACTATGTAGCAGGAGGAAAATATTGAAACATAAGTGACATAAATTAAATGCACACAAGGCCATCAACAAATCTTTCAGCTCTGGCAGTGCCCACTGAAAGATTACAATCTATTTTATAGAAGCTCATTGTTGCTCTGATGTTGGAAATTATTGCCCAGCCAGTTTTACACACATTGTTTTCCTTGTGAACAATCTCTGACCCTCTTCAGTAAAAAAGTTAACACTGTTATAGTAATAGATCTTCACCAGCCCTATAAATTTCAAGCAGAATGGATTAGGAGCCATGCACAGGAGCAGCTCAGCTGGCACTGTCATCTCTCTGGCAGAAGTGCAGTAAGGAGTTCTTAGGGGCAGGAACCATCTCAGCCAGAACAGTTGCAGTCAGAAGAGGATGTGTGAATAAAGCCTTAGTAAAACACAGTAGCTTTTCATGTGCATGCATTTATACACAGCCCTGAGTGTTGGCAAATTCTGTGATTGCAGCTACACTTAATTCTGATGTAGGTATAAGATACAAGGAACAGATTATTCCTTTGCAGCCCTGCTGTTTGTCAGACTATTCTTTCTCCACTGTAGCATCATCTTTAGGAGTTTCCAGACTCTCACCACATAACCTAAAAAAGCAACTGTGAAAGAAATTTCTAATTGGATATATCAAAAATTGCACCTTAAAAGGAAAAGTTAATTTCATCCTAGATGCAAGAAGCACACAATGGGCGGGGGGCAGGGAACAAAAACAAACAAACAAAAAACCCAGCCAAACCTCAGAAAGCTTTCCCTGTAGATTAAGATCTCATTTCCAAAGCTTAAAGGGATCATTCCAACTGAGTAAGATTTAGCTTGAATTCAAAACAGCCTTTTTTTCTTTAGACAGTGAACACAGTGCCAAAGAAACCAAATTACATGCAAAATCAATCCACCTAGCAGTGAAAATACAGTGAAGCAGTATAGCTAATTCAAAATGGGAACAGCACCATCCATAAAGCTTTGTTTTCTTGCTGCCATCCTATACACCATTACTTCACACCCAGACTGACCTGTCAGCATGACTTTACACCTCTACTGCTACAAGCATCTGGCCCAGGAAGAGATGCCAGGCCTTTATGTCCAGGGCTGGAGAATCGCCTGCATTCACACTGCAGGACTATGTTCACATCACCTGATGCTGGGCCTAAGTGTCTCTGGGCCTCAGCGGGGCCTCCATGGCCCTGACGTAACTATTTGTGTGTGGTCTTTCCCCCAGTCAGTTTAATTTCATTATTGTGCAAGCTGTATCGAAGCTTTTACTAGAGAAGCATTTTTTGGCATGGAACTAAAAGCGTGTGATGCATGAACGGGGATGTTGCATCACATTACACACAGGGCAAGAGACCTACTTCAATAATATTAGAAAATCACATGGCATTAGGGGAGTCATACATCCACTTTGCCGAGTGGGAGCAGTCTTTGAAATCAATTAGCTCCAGAACAATGCTTAAGTTTTGCCTTGGAGGGAAATCATTGAGTTTTTGTTAAAGAGAACCCAAGAGAGAACACTATTCACACAGTAAACATTGTCAGTGGGCTGAAACCTGGGAATGAACTCAAGCCAAGTCACCTTCCCCCCTTGCTGCACTCTTTCACACTGATACTGCCAGTTGGACCCTTCGGCTGCCTTTGCCTTCCCCTTTGTACATATGAAATGCTGGCTGCATAACAGAAAGAAAAAAAAATAAAATAAGCATCAGAACATATCAGGAAACTTCACTGGATAAAAGAAAAGGAGATATACATGCAAGTAAAGCCATACTAAAATCTATAGAAGACTATCCACAACCACTGCCTGAGATGTACAGATGTTGGTATTTTAACTGAAAAATGTAACCTGACCTTTTGAGATTGTAGGGATCCTTTAAGGCACAGTAATAACTAAATGCTAGAAATGCATAAGTACAGTGAAGCATTTGCCTTTTGGGGGTATTAAAGTCATTACTAGATCTTTATTAGGGACATCTATTTTGTAACATATGCACTGAGAAATTCAGAAGACTTGCATTATAGCTGGAGAATACTACAATTTTCTAAGCTCTCTACTAATCAGCCAAACTGCAAATAAAGACATGTATCTACTTTGATATGTACAGTACCTGGAATCATTAGCTTCCCCATATGGGAAGGCAGCCCATTGGATAGATTGAGCCTCCATACAAAAACATCCATCTATATAGTGATGTTATGGCTTCATGACTCCGATGGATAGGAGCACAAAATTATTCAGATGAAGCAATCTTCTAGATCATACAAAACATATGTGAATTAAACTATAGAAATATAAGGCAGGAGCATATCAGAAAAAAGGAATAATCAGTGGTGGAGCAAAGACAGATCCATTAAGGATGCGTCGGTCCATTAAGCAAAGAAAGTCATTAATACAGCTATCTGAGCTAGTATGAGTAAGAACGAATTTTGCATCAGCAAACCCAATGTCTGCTTAATAATCCCAAGGAAAAGACAGTATTTCCTTTTATTCTGTCACCAGAATAAATGTGCTAAGCACATCTTCCCAGCAAACAGCAACACTACCTGATTTTCTAGTTGTTCCTCCTATTATTTCTCTGAACAGGAGCTTTTTTCCCTTCTGTATTAAACCTTCACATGTCACAGCTGAACTGGAAGATGTAGGATTGTCAGTGTACAGATTGCTTGTAGACCAGTACATTAAGTTAACAGCTTGCCAAAATCTCCCATTTTCACCTTCCCAGCCCACTAATAGAATATAAGATCATGAATAGGTTTGATCAAAGAGGAAGTAAATGGCAGAAGAATTAAAGATATGTTGAGCGTGAAGTTGGAAATGCAGTTCAAGAAGTGGTTTAGTGCAAAGTCACTGAAGGTCTCCTTCTTTGTTAAAGCCTCAAAGATAAAAGCTTTTAGCCATGAGTAGCTATGACAGAGCAATTGAAAAGCATGCACACACTCAGCCAGGGTAATTTACATAAGTTAAAACACATGTTGTCTGTCTAGGCTGTAAACTGTCGTTTATGCACAAATTATAAAAGAAACAGTTATAGATCAAGTTGAGGCCACAAACATACTGGTACTAATGTTCATGAGTGGGCTACTGTAGGCAAATAGGAGATGCTTTAAAAATTGAAGTTGTTATAGTTCTGTTCATTTCATGCCCTTCTTAATTTTCTTGCTGCAGTAGGCATGGAGGAAAAGGCAGGTTGTCTTTAGGTTACAATACTGTGTAATTCACAGCTGATACTTCAAAGCTGCTCAAGATAGTTACATAACTTCTATTTCATACAGAACAAAAGTCACTGTCATTTTGAAGACAAACTTCTCATGAAGGTTCTTGTAAGATGACATCTTTTTCAAAGATGACAAGGTGAAGGCTCAAAGAGTTAGAGTACATGGGGTATCATCAGGCTGGCAGCCAGTCACCTATAGGGTTCAACAGGGCTCAGTTTAAGGGCCAGTGTTATTTAATATTTTTACAAATTATCTGGACACAGGAGTAAGTGTGCTGAAAATCACAGAAGGAGCTGTGGAGTCGGATGAGGGTCAAGAGGCCTTATATAGAGAGACACCTGCAGAGATTAGAGAGCGGCACAATCACCAACCCAAGGAAATTCAACAAGAGCAAGTGCTGGATTCCACATCGAGGATGGGGCAATCCTGGTTAAACATACAAACTGGGCTGGATGGAGAGCAGCCCCACAGAAAGAGATCTGAGGGTTTGGATCAATGGAAATACGAATCTGAGTGTGCTCTGGCAGGCCAAAGGGCCAGCCATGTCCTGTGAGGCACAGCATCACCATAGCAAGCCTGTTGATGGCAGTGATTGTCCCTCTATGCACTGCATCAGCACAGCCCCACCTCCAATGCTGTTGGCCATTTTGGGTGCCTCAACTTAGGAAGGACATCAAACTATTTGAGTCTGTCTAGAGGAGGGTGACAAGATGGGGTCAAAGGCAAGGCTTTTGAGGAGTGGCTGAAGTTGCTTGGTTTGCTCAGCCTGGAGAAGAGAAGACTGAGGGGGACCTCATGCTAGAACACAGCCTCATCAGGGTGGAGAGTGGAGGCAGAGGTGCCAATCTCATCTCTGGTGAGCAGTGAGAGGTCAAGAGGGAATGGAACAAAGCTGAACCAGGGGAAGATGGCATCATGTGGGACATTAGGAAAAAGTTTCTCACTGAGGGGATGGTTGGACACTGGCATAGGGTCATAGAGCCTGACAGAGTTCAAGGAGTCTGGATGATGCTCTTAGTCATATGGTTTAGTTTTAGGTTGCCCTGCAAAGAGCAGGGAGTTAGATGATCTGTATTGGTGCCTTCCAAACTGAGATATCCTATGACTCTATGTTTTTACTATATATCTTCTTTCCTGTAATGTTAATAAACTTTATACAATTTTTTTTTCATTTTAATCTACTGCATAATTATATAAATATGCCATCAACATAATTACAGATTGCTTTTAGTACATGAAGTACTAAAAGAAAAAAGGTATTTTCTTCATATAATACTCAATCAGTATTTATATTTTACAGCATTTTTCCTACAGTATACAATGTCTAAATGGCTTTACTGTTCCTTGAGAGATACACCACTGGTAATGTTACTTCTTAGACTTCCTCACATAAGTATTTAAGCATGAAAGGCAGCACATGGATAATGGCAAATGAAGGCAAACCAAAAACAAACCAATAATCTTTGGAATCCTTAAGTGTAATTATAAAGGCAGAGCTATAAATATCTATAAAATGAGCATTAGTGATGCATTTGAATTTCCTCAGTAAATTATAGTATTTCCTGCCACAGTCTGTATAAAAGAAGTTTTCCAGTTTTAGTCAGATTTCCCAGCTGACTGAATCATTAACCATAGTCTGCATGGGAAAAAAGTGAAGAAATATTCAGCTGTAGTTCAGGAAGCAATACTTTCCCTGTGCACATGTGGAATACACAAATGCAGGCATGTCTTTGTGAAAGTAGCCATGTATTCATGCAGATTTTGGTTGGTTGTAGTTCAACTAGCCTTTTATGCCCCTCATGTAGCTTTTATTCACATGAAATAAATTCTTGGCTGTGCCTGATCTCAGCTGAGAGTAAGTAAATGCTTTATTTTGTATGAAGGAGAAAAAAAGGAGTGAGAGATCACTTATCACTCACCTTGCAGGCTTTGTATTCATCAGAAAAACCACAATTAGTAAGAACCAAAGGCAATTTTTCCCTAAAGATAACTATGCCCAGCATCACTAGAGAGTCTGGGAGTCTCACAGGCTTTGATTTATTACTAAGAATCACCTTTGAAAGTTTATAACTTCCTAATCCAAATTTTGCTTTACTTAACTCTGGTGTAAAATGCCCTCCTTTAGTTATACAAAACTATACTGGTTTTCTCATGGTTACTTTAACAGTGTGCAAGTTCCATAAGCTTCAAATGCAGAAAAATTGCAAAGGTCTGACTTTGCCACTTTGCACATTTTATAATATAATCTCTTCTGGGTTCTGGGGACAGGTCTTGTTTTATTAAAAGAGAAACTATGAAAGCCAGTAATTTCTTATACATTCTTTTGGTTCAAAAAGAAACAACAGAATTCAAATCATTGTTTTTAACTTGTTATTTCACATTAGAAAACACTTTCCTTAACTTTGTGTATATTATGCACAGTTTCATTGAATAACACAAAATCTCATCTGAGAGATTTGGAGCTATTGTATCCAAAGACAGACTACCCTAACAAGGTATTTAAATACAGGCACAAACAGACAATAGACTTGAGGCATAAGTGAGAAGAAAAACGCTATATTCCTAATACCAAGGAATACAGACACTTTTAACAGAAAATAAAAACATTGTGCCTGAGAGATATTCACAGCACAAAGATGATCACAGCCTGAGTGAAATTCCATCCCTAAATCATTCCTTTCTGGGCTTGTGCTTATTACATCTTCTGCCAGGAGCTAATCTCACGTGACAGGCTTGATCCAAAGTCATTTGAAGTCTATGGAATGTCTCTTCCTGACTTCAGGGAGCTTTGCATCCAGCCCTTATAAATTTCAAGAAAAATACAATTCATGGAAAGTTATTTTAAGAGAACAATAGCTAACTATTGTCTAAGTAGAAAAGAATGTCAGCTTCAAATGAAATTTACCTGCAATGGTAGATTTGTGTTAGTCCTCTTTTATTACTGTTTCTTTATGCATCTAACACAGCAAAAACGTTCCACAGTGAGAATATGCTATTTCTTTAACAGAAGCTACAGAAAATCAAAACTGTAGTCAAAACCAAAAAGAAAAAGGAAAGGTAAAATAAAAATATCACTTTGTACATAGTACATTTAGGTTTACTAAGGAAATAAAAGATCGCTTTTAAGGTCTCAATTAATTCAATGTTTTCTTAAACAGCTGTACAATAAGGACAAAACAGAACAAGAGGTTTCAAAAATGTATCAGTAGTTCCTGAAGTCAGCAAATCAAAAGATCGGAAAAAAAAGAAAAAAAAAAAAAAAAAAACAAACACCAAACCCAACAAAAAAACCCCACCAAAACCCAAAGCCAAACGAGTTGTATAAGCAAGGGGGTGGGCTGACAGGAAAGCAAATTATTTTGGTTTTTCCTTTATAATAAAAACCCTGATTGTCTCCTAACTTCAGTAAGAAGTTAGAGGAGACAACTACCGCACCAGACATGGTGAGCAATGTCAGACTATTATTTATATTCTGAAAATAATAAAATAATTAAAAGAAGCCCTGAAATAGCAATTAAGATCATTGTAAAAACTGGTGGAAGAGAAATCCCATTGCTGTAATGTGGCTTTTCTCTCATTTATATGAAAAATGAGGCAATGTAGACCAGTACAGACCCTGATGTTGATCTCATGTGCACTTGTACCAGTAAACTTACACTGACAAAAAAGCAAATCAAACATAGCTCTACCACCTCCAAGTTCCCAATGCACCAGAATGATGGTTCCAATTTCCTCCTTCACACTTCAGATCAACTCATTACAGCTATTTCAGTTCCCTAATGTTGAGATGAAAACACAGAAACATGCAATTAAGCACAAATATTCCAGAATGTCCAGCTTCCAAGAATGATTCTATGTTTCATAGCAAAAAAAAAAAACAACAAAAAAAACCACCCCCAAAACAAACAAAAAAACCAACCACATTAGGTCCTAAAGACTCTCATGTGTAAGACATACAAACCACTATTAATTTTCTCGATAGGTGGTTCTACATGTTTAACAACAAACACTGACACTATAACTTTTATTAATTAATAATTTCAGAAGGGTCTATGAAGTATTAGATCAAAACCAATGCAGCCCATATCTCAAAACCACCCCCAAATGAGACAAAGCACAAGCTAAAAGCAAACATCAATTTTTGCAATGTAGAGATGCTATAGTTTCTGTCTTCTTCATTTAACCTCCCAGTAGCCACAACTAAAAATAAACATTTCACTTTAGAAATACATCTAACCAAATGGCTGATTTTTCAGCCTGAGTGGATGAAAACACAAAACTAGAAATTTCATTTCATGCCAGTATAAAATTGTGGGGTTTTTTTCCTAAATGAAATGAAACAGTATTTCTCAGGTCAAACACCATACCTTGTTTTAGTATCAGAAATACTTTCTTAAAGTAATTGTCAAACAGCCCATTTTGTTTGACTTTAAAAACCACATTAAGTTTGGGAATGTTGTGTCTTTTTTCTTGTTGTTGCTATTAACTGCATTTTTGATCTGAAACATTGTCCTAAAATGAAAAAATAAACTTCCAAGAAAAAAAAAAAAGTCAAAACAATAATGCAAACTGTAACTTTGGGGGATTTTTTTTGTTTGTTTGTTTGTTTTTTCTTCTGACACGCACAAAGTAATGAATTTTTTTCACCGTTTTGTTCACTCCAAAACTATAATTTGGGTAAATAAACAATTTCTATCCTTTGTTAAGTTCCATTTATCCATGTATCAGTTATGCTGCTACCCCATTCTCTCCTGTTCCCACACAGGCAGTTGGGACACAGCAGCTCAGTGTTGCTGGATCCCCTCGGACCTGCTCTGCTCCCTCTTACTCCGCTCCTATTGCTGCTGTGACTAACACTTCCCTAACCTTCGGGAACCCTGGGCTTCCACTTACCCCCCTGCCGTCTCGGAGCATTCCCAGGTGCTGATAATCTTTTCTCTCTAATGTTGCTGCTGCTTCCCCTTATTTTGGCAGAAGCTACAGCTTTGCAAGTTGCATGGCTCTTACCTCTGAGACCCTCTTTGTTGCTCTGTCTGCGACCACGCTGGAAGCGGGGAGTGATGGATATTAGGGAAGCATGAGCCTCCCCTCGCTGTTTAGCAGCGTGGTCTGCAAAGAAAGATAGAGATGCTGCTCTCTCCTCCTCCTCCCCCCTCGCTGTCCCAGCTTCCTCCTTCCTCCTCCTCGCTCCCTCCTTCCCATCCACGAGCTCCAGCGCTCTCTGAGCTCCCACACAATGCGCTACCTCTCAGCACCAGCCACCTAAGGTCAAGAATACAACCCCTCACCCTTCCCCCGCCTTTTCCTCCCCGCCCAGGCATCCTCACCCCTGCTTCCCACGGAATATGGTATCTTCCCAACCAGACGCGCCTTAGTCGGCTCTGGGATCTAAAGTGCAGACAATTTCAGCAGCCCCGGGGGAAAAAAAAGAGCTATAAAACAGAAAATGCATAGGGGAAGACCGGGGATATAAAGGGAAAGTGGAAGTCTTTTGGAGAAATTGAAAACTTTGGGGGTTTATCTGTGTGTTAAAAAAAAAAAAATTAAGTCACAGTAGCCAAAGCCTGCCACTTGGAGATTAGTTTAAGAGATCTATACAGATAAAGAAAAGTGCTCTGGATAGCTAGTTATCTTCCAAATCCAGCTTACCTATTGTTTATGCTCTTTGTTTCTCAAGCTTTATTCTAAATAGTTTTTTTGTAAAGGAGCTTCCAAACTTTTCCCCTGCGAAGCCAGACTTAAATACCAGCATACTCTGATGATGCAATGGAGAATGTAAGCAAAAAAGTAACCAGTTACACTTTTTAAGATTATGAGCTATGAAATAACCCCTTTAAAATTACAGAAAACACCAGCACAAATCCTCTGATTTTTCAGCTTGAATGACAAATGTGTTCAAGGGGTCATTTTTCACTTTGAGCAGTTATGGTGATTAGAAGTAATTTCAGGCAACCAGTACATGGCTCCCAAAAGTCACATATGATTACAGCTAACCAGCATGTTTTTCTTAAGGACCTAATTTTAGACACATGATAAAACAGTCCTTATGTTTGTTACAGAGACTGTGAAGAGAGGTAAGTGATGCTGAAGACTTTTAAAAGATCTTGACTGCTTAAGGTTACACACCTTAGTTAGATGGACAGGGTCTCCCTCTGGAGGCCTTGAGACGCTTCTGGCTCTCATGAGTGATGTATGGCCACCAAACCATACCACTCCTAAGCTGTATTAAGTCAGAGGTTTTGTTTAAAGAACAGGAAAATAATGAAAAAGGTTAAAACAAGGAGAGGATCAGATTTCTATCTATTTTGGTGCTAAAATATCTCTATAAAATTATCTAGATGTTTTTTTAGACACTCCAGAGATGTCACATTTGTCAGCACAATTTCTGAAAGTCAGAACTTCTTTCTGATGGTCAGCAAAGGAAGCTTTAGAATGGACAGATCATTTGGAAGTAACATATCACCAGGACCAGAAGTTTCTTATACAAAATACAAAGCTGCTGAACTACCAGCTATAAGATTAAGACCTACATATATACCTTAAACCAACTTCAGTAGTAGAAGAGTGATATATAAGAGTGGAGCACCAGTGGCTGACTGATGAGGTGAACATGGCTTTAATGAAACTCGATACCTTATATAGCACAGAACACTGAAGTGACAGAAAACCATTCAGGATACACAAATATAGACAGTGAATTGTTGCAGGCATATCTCATAGCACTGGATTATTGAAAAGGCAGGTTCAATTATGTACTAATAAGTGAAAAACAACAGATGTGCAAGAAAATATCTGCCTTGTGGCTCTAACAAGCCACAGAGATTTGGAGATCAGTGGAAGAACAAAAGCAGCTGGCCAGAAGAGTCACCTATCCAGAGAGCAGGAGAAGAATGGTCAGGGAACTAAAGCTGTGTCCAGCTCTGTTCAGTCTCTCCAGTGCAAGAGCATGCCAGGGACAATGGGCAGGCCAGTGCAGTGCAGTCCTTTTCCCTTACAGCAGACAACTCTCTCTCTTTGAACCAATGTTTTTGCCACTGCTTCAGCCAACAGCAGCAGCCACAGAACCAGGCAATCTCAAAATACTTTCTCCTTACTATCTGCTTGTGTCCAAATTCAGCGAAGTAACGTGGCACAGAGAGAATGGAGGGATGTTTCTCCCAAAGCCACACTTCACAATACCACCCTTTGATGCTTTTTTTCCCTGCTCTGGCTGCAGCTGCCAACTAAATGCATAATGATGGACTCCTACCCACTTAGTAAAGAGGGGTTAGACAGTTTTCTCAATGCTCACCAGTTGTCGAAAAGGCACATACAATGTTTTAGGAAAAAAATAGAGAATAAAGAAGAAAATATCAGTTTGACATTGCATTAAGTCTACACTTTAGACTTCTTGTACTCTGACTGGATATCTGATAATGGGATCATAGGTAGCCTCTTTGAAGGGACCACTGGCTGTGTCTAACCCAATCTCACAGTCAAAGACAAGTCAGTATGCAGTGAGGTTACTTAGGGCTTTATCCAGTTGTGTCTTGGAAACTTCCAAGGATGAAGACTACACAGCATTTCTGGACAATCTGATCCACAGCTTTATTGTTCTCATGTTGGGGAAAAAATTGCTTTTGCCTTTTATTTTTTTTCTCTTTCAGATTACAGTGTTATTCCTTTCAAATGTCACATTTGAAAAGGCTACAGGAGAACAGAAAATCAACATAGAAGAGTGACTAGAGATTTGAAATAATTTCCACACAAAACAGATTACATAGGAGTCTTCAAATTGGAAAATTGGTAACTGAACTGATAAATATCTATTGAGCTATTTAGTTGAGAATAATATGGAAAAAGTGCACTGAAAAGAAATTCTTCCAGTTTCCCATAACACAGGAATTACAGAGCACCAAAGCCATAATTAGGGAACATATTTGAAACAAAATTACCTTGTTTTTTCTAACAAGTTAAAGCTATAGAACTCATTGCTGTAGAATGTAAAAACTGATCATTTTTGCTTTCCTGTAGCTATATAAATTGTCACTTACAATGAATAATTTATTATTATTTATTAGAATTTGCCTTCTGATCAGAACCAACTCAAGGTGAAGATAAGAAGGCTCAAGGAGACCTTATCACTCTCTACACTCACCTGTAAGGAGGTTGTAATGAGGAGAGTCGCATTTTCCAAGTAATAAGAGATAGGATGAGAGGAAACAGCCTCAAGGGGCACTAGAGGAGGTTTAGATTGGATAATAGGGGAAATTTCTTCACCAAAAGGGTTGTCAAGCTTTGGAACAGGCTGCCGAGGAAGTGGTTAAGTTGCCCTTCCTGGAAGTATTAAGATGTGCCAATGTGGCACTTAGGGACATGGTTTAGCGGTGGACCTGGCAGTGCTGGGTTAATGGTTGGACTTGATAATCCTAGAGGTCTTTTCCAACCTAAATGAATTGCTGATTCTAAGGTTCCTCAGTATTGTAGGCAAAACTGCATCTTGCCATTCCTCAATGGCAAAACAACGATATTACCATTCAGTGGTAATAACTACCTTCCATTTTGCTTGTGGTGGAAATGTGAGAGGAAGAGAAGAATAAGAAGAGAGGCAGAAAAGTCTGCTTAGCTTTAATCCTCTGGGGCTGGAGGTTATCTCATCTTGCTGGAGGCCTGGGACCTGTTCACAAGGAGTGTTACTCCCTGATGGTAAGACATGGAAGCACTGGAGCTGGACTAGTAGAGCATGGAGGAATGCAGATGCCTCAAAAATGGAAACAAGTACCTGAGTTTTTCCAGGGGTTTCTGTTTTTCCAGCATCTGCCTACAGCTTGCCTCCCAGTGGCAGGTAACCCATTTTCCCAGAATCTCTCTCCCTAAGCACAAACAGGTGCCCCAACATTTCTTATCCATTTCAAGTTCTCACTGCTATTAGAGAGTGAGAAACTGGAGGAAAGGATGGAAGTGGCCAACATACTTCCATGTTAGGCTTGAATGACTTTTACGCATCTTGACAATCCCACCATCAGTGAATGTGCTAAATCATAAATCTCAGTGCACACATAACAGCAAGCTACTCCAATTTCAAGTAGGTACTGTATAACACATTTTCACGTTATAAGATAAAATTACATAATAAAATAAATTTTAAAAAAACCCATTAGAACAAAAACAAACAAACAAACAAAAAACCCCACACTAACTTCAAGGATACTTTTAAACTCAGGATATAAAGACAACCACCTTATGAGGACATACTTCAACTTTTCCACACATTTTAAGTTGTCAAAATTAAATACATCAGGCAATTTTGCACCTCCTCTGCCACAAAAAGACGCAAACAAAAATATAATAATGACCTTTAGCAACAGGAATCTTCCTCTGTTGATAAACTCCTTAGCATGGATGAAAACTTCCAGCAGGCTCTGTAAAGACCTTTGCCTAGAAACCCTCAGGCTCTGTCAGACAATGGCAGATGGCTTACTGCCAAATTTCCAAACCTTCCTAAGAACACAATATTCACTGAACCTTTTCAGTAAGACACCAATGTTCATATACAGCAAGCACCTGCTATTTACACAACCCTAATGTCATCTTAAGGGTCCTTTTTCCATCGATATTTCTTTTCTGAAATACAGGTAGCAGAAGCTTTGGTTTATATCATGAACTAAACCCTGTGTCTCCAATGTGATACCACATCCATGACTTTTAAATGTCATTCAAGACATGAGAAAAATGAATGCTGGTTGGCACTGTGCTGCTCTGATCAGATTAACTGACTCAATCTTTCTCATACTCACACAACAAAGTGAAGAAATAGGAGATCTGCCTTCTAAGATTAAAGGATGACTATTTGCCATGTATGCAGGAAGAATTTTTTTTCAGGCAGATTAAGATGAGCACATCAAGAAAGATTCTACTAATGCCAGAAACAGATTTAAGTCATTACATTTTACAGCATAAAAATGTATACCTTTATGCCTAATGGTTATGCAGTGATGAGGACCTTAGGGAGGCCTGGAAGCTTCTACAGACTGACACACTAATATACAAAAATATGGATAACTTTATAGTCCCACATAGTTCAAGTAGGTATTTACAGCTATTGCTGTCTTTCATGATTTTGTACTCTTGCACTTTTGCAGGAATGTATTTCCCCTGACTCATCTTTTCAGCAATACACGTGCACCTAATATAAGATCCAGTTACAAGATTATTGTCATGAAAGGAAAGATTGCATTTGATACAGAATTTTAGAGTTTTACAGAAGGCAGCCTTGGATTTAACTGCAGAATGTTGTAACCACTGTGTACATTAAGAAAAAAAATCATGTAAGGATATAAAGGTACCTTTTAATGGATGTATTTCCAATTTCAGGATCACATATACAGGCTAATAAATATTAATAGTATATTAGTGCAGCAAATGGTAAAAGAATGGGAAAATAATGTGATTAAAATGAATTTTGAATATTAAAATGGCAATATAAAAATCATCAAAAATACCCCCTACTGCATAAAATACAAACTTTCACCATTTCAGTGCTGCATGAAGTTCACCAGTAAAAACTTCTACAAAGCAGTCAAATTTCAGCTGCTCAAAATTTAAGTAAAACCTACATGCCTAGTGCAGGGTAAAATATTAAATTACACAAGTAATTTAAGAAGCATTTTTAAGAAACTTACATTTTGACTTTCACACACAGTCATTTAAAAATGTTAGTGAACCCACTATTCTGGCAGGTTTTGATGGTTAAAGATCAGATTTAGGAAATGAATTATTGCCCCCTGGTGGCACATTAAGAATCAACGTAATGAAAAAGAAACTGATTTGAGATAAATAAGCGTTTTATTTTAAGAATCATGTTTTGTACAATTAATGTCTCTTGTACAATTAAATGAGGTGTTAAAAGAATGCACAGTCATTTTAATATGCATTAAAAGAACAGTAAGTGGGGTATGATTTACATTTTCATCTACAGGATGGTTCTAATAAACAATGTGATGTTTAATTATCAGCTTTGTAAAATGTAAATAATAACATAGAACTCTATCAGCAGAACACCATAGCAAAAAATCCTGATAGTCAAGTGAGCTACTTTAAAATCTAATTTTCATTTAAAAAGTAATACGTCTTTTTAATTTTCATATAAATATAGAAAACTCTTCCTGAATCTGAATCCATGCAGGGCTCTTCTTCACTCCATGAGATACATCAGCAGGCAAGGACAGAGAAGTACGGGAACAACAGGATTTGATCTTGTGACTGGCTAGAACAACAGCATAGCTAAATGTTGATGCAATGCTTTCCACGTGGGTTAATACAGGAATTCATGTATCCTAATCCTCAAATTATGAGTTGTTAGCCTCCTCCTAATATCTGACCAGCTTACAGCCACCAATTCCTATTCAACAACTTTAATACTGCTTGGCACATTCCTCACATCACCTCAAACTAAAATGGCCTCAGACATCTACTCCAAACCGTTTTGCTGTTCCAGATGGAAAAAACCTGCTTTATCACAGTGGGTTTATACAATCTATAACTGCAATGATAAAATACATCTTCCAGAATACAAAAAAGAGGGAGAAACAGTAATTCCTCATGGAACCACGTACATCACCACAGAGAAGTTAGCAATTAGGTTATGTTGCACATACAAAAATGATCGTTTTTACATTTTGGTGTAATTATGTGTCCCTGCCATGACAGGAAGACTTGCACCTGCACCAGTCTAGCCTTGCCTTGCAATACCATCAACCAGCATTTGCATGGATGTCTTCAAATGCACAACTTCAAATCTCCTGAAACACAGACATCTTGCCTTTGAGGAGCTGTAATATATTTTTCCCTCTTTTATTGTTGTTGATTAATTAAAGCACGAGAACAACTCACCTTAATTTTACATTTCGCTACAAGGTGAATTATTACCATGCAAGTACTCAACTGAAAATTGGTTGCTATGAAGAAAACTGCATCCTCTATCAAGGCATCTGATATATCATTGGTGATGCCATAAGCTACTCTAAAAAATGTCTAACTGGAAGGGCTATGAAACACACAGTAAATGAAAATTAATTCAGTATTTTTTCAAGATAACTGAGTGTTAGTTGACATGTTTGATCTGACCACATTGGAATATGAACAAAGTTCTTCATGGCTTTGAATTCTTCATACCAGACTGGCAGTTTTACACCTCTGATGAAACCAGGAAAGTGACTAGAAATTTCACCTGAAGTGTGAATAGGAAAAGCAAAATAGTTCATAATTCTTTAAGCAAAAGAACTCTGTGACAGACTTATCTGCTATAGAAGAGAGTTAATTGCCATAAAGAGCAATCAAGGAACAGATGGGCTATCTAAAAAGGAGCTGTGTTTTAAAGAAATGGTTTTGTCTGACAAAGAGAAATGATCTATGCAATTGGAAATTTTGAGACTACTGCTGAGGTTGGCAAATGAGCAAGACGTCAGTACTTGTAAAATGCTATCAGAAGTAAGGAGGAAAGGGCAGGAGCAATGGAGCTGGGACTTTGGAAAGGATGATGCTGCAAGGTAAATGGACAGGCTTAGTTTGGACATGCCACATTTGATGGTTCCTGTCTGGCCCTAGAGGAATATACCCTGCCCTTCACTCACAGATCTCTTGTAATTAACTTATTCCTGACATGGGCATTCTATCCGTGTCTCCCCTGTGAGTGACACACAGTTTTGGCTGCCTTGCTTTAGCAAGTAATGACAAAACCAGGTAATTTGGCAAAGAATCAATATTAATTACTCTCACACCTACCTGCATGGCAATGCTCAGACAGAATGCTCTCTCCTAAATCATGCTGCTACCTGGAAGAAAGATAAATCTCCCTCTCACAGTAACCAGCGAGGACCCTCTTCTTCCTGAGGGGAAGCCGTATGAGGAGGGGCTGAGGTCACCTGGCTTGTTCAGCCTGGAGGAGACTGAGGGGATACCCCACTGCAGCTACAACTTCCTTGTCGAAGGGAAGAGGAGGGGCAGACGCTTCCCTGTGCTGACCAGGGACATGATCGAGGGAATGGCGTGAAGTTGTGTTAGGGGAGGTTTAGGTTGCATATTAGAAAATGGTTCTTCACCCAGAGTGTGGTTGAGCACTGAACAGGATCTCCAGGGAAGTGGTCACAGCACCAGCCTGGCAGAGCTCAAGATGCATTTGGCCAACATTCTCGGGCACATGGTGTGACCCTTGAGGTGTCCTGTGCAGAGCCAGGAGCTG
>VXBB01006675.1:425-118558 GCA_013399915.1 Illadopsis cleaveri | reverse complement strand
TCTCCAGGGAAGTGGTCACAGCACCAGCCTGGCAGAGCTCAAGATGCATTTGGCCAACATTCTCGGGCACATGGTGTGACCCTTGAGGTGTCCTGTGCAGAGCCAGGAGCTGGACTCGACGATCCATGTGGGGCCCTTCCAATTTAGCATATTCAGTGATTCCTCCCCTTAACCCACGCTGGCCGCTGCAGTGCTCGGTGCGCTCCCGCTGTCGCATAGGCGAGGACGTGAACGAGCAGACCGTTCCCGCCACCGTTCTGGCAGGCTGATGGGACGGGAGAAAAGGAGCTGCTTTGGCACATTCCTGCCGGCGCTCGGTGAGGCGGGGCCAGCCCCGGGGGCCGGGAGAAGCCGGGAGAAACCCGGCGGGGCGGGAAGGCGCCGCGGGGGCTGATGGGTAACANCCTCCCTCGTGGCGTTGGGACGAGCTTCCTGGGAAAGGTGCTAGAATGCAAAGGGATGGTTTTTCTTGCCTGTGTTACCTATAGCCTCTCAGCGGAGCTAAATCTGTTGTAGCTAAGTACGAGAAAAGTGGACTACAATGTGTTTTCTCCTCTTAACATCTATGAGCATCTTACCTGCAGCTGCCACCGTCACCTTTAGCAATGCTATGAAGTAGCTAGCAAAAAAGCCTTTTTTGTAAAACTTTTTTTTTAAAGGTGACATTTTTTAGTTAACTCTGTTGATCTATGCTTTTAACTTTGTGAAGCTTCTGTAAATATATTACTTTTTTTAAAAATTAGTCTTGTCAGTTGGGCCGAAGGTTGCTTGGTAGTATTTTCTTAAATCCATGAAAGAGTTCATGTTAGTTTTTAGGTGGGTAATTGGAGTGATGATTGTAAGAAGCAGCTGGCGTTTGGCACAGCTTTTTTAATGTAGGTATTTAGATGAGTTTACAATGGATGATACTTTCCTGAATCAGCTTCTTATGAACAGGGAGGTCAAAGATGTGGTAATCATTAACAGCCTTGCCTGTGATGGCCATGGAGTAGAGGGTGTGAATTACATCTAGCCCAGGTAGCTCGGTTTGCAGGCAGCAAGTGGGTGGGATCCCTGGGCAAGGGGCCATGAACTGTCCAACCCTTGGGATGACAAAGGGCAGGAAGATGGTGGCACTAACCAGGTGAGTGGATACTGAGGGACACAGCAGAAGCCAGGAACTGTCAACCCTTTGGATAAGGAAAGGGCACAGAGATGGTGGCCCTGCCAAGGTGTGAAGAGGGACACATGGGGGAGACAGAGAAGGAGCAGAGGACTCAGGGGAAGGGCAAGATTTACCTGGGTAGACTATGAGGGTATAGAACTTAGAGATTCCTTTATAGTGTTTCCCTCTTTAGGGGTACCAGCTTGGACTGTTTCTTTGCTGCTGCACCGTGAATAAATTGCTTTATGGAGAGACATGTGAGACTGCAGTGGGAAACCTGGGGTTGAAGCAGTGAGGAAACATGGCCTGGCTGTATGAGTGTCGTGTGTAGGGAGTCCGGTGGGCCTCCCAATGGCTCACTGAGGCCATCCATCGTGAAGGGGCTTTGGTCCAGCAGTGACAGCCTCTGTCACTGGGAGTGTGACTGCCAGAGAGTCTCATGAATGGCCAGACTGGGAAGTTTTCTTGACAGTGGGGTATTTATGACCCTGAGCCTACTAGTAAGGAAGGCTAGTAGCAAAGTACAGAACCAGGATTGCAGCTTACTCAGCCTTTGAGACTCCAGCTTATTCTGCCAAGAGGTAGTTGAGATTTTTGAGAAGGCAGCTTTGGAAGCTGGAGGAGCTGAAGAGATGGAGATCAGTAAGGAGAAACACATTTCATCATGACACGCATGGCAAAAAGAACATAGGCAGGGCCGACTAAAGAACAAGGATAAGAAGTGCCTGGACATGCAGATACAATGCTTGGAGAGCCAAAGTTGTGGTGTTGAAACTAGCAAGGAATGTCAAAGGTTACGATATTAAAGAAGCTTCCCTGTCTGACCATTGAAGAGCCACTCTTGTCAGTCACTCTCACACCCCCTGAGCTGGGACCCCCACACTCACAGTCAAAGTCCCCTCACCAGATTGACCCCAAGTTCCCATAGCAGAGTCTCAGACATGTGGATCCTTAAAATAACTTAATCTTGGTACAACAACTGAAGCAGGGACCCCAAACAAAGGAAACCTTGGGCTTGTATACCCTGTATTGGGTTTTTATGGTCAGGTTTTGATAGCAGGTGAGGGGCTTNTGGTGAACTATTGCTGTGGGATGGACTCATATTGGAGACGTTCATGGGGGGCTCTTGTGTGGGAGAGAGCCCCACACTGAAGCAGAGGAAAGACTCTCCTGAGCAGCAGCAGGAACATTTGATGAATTGGCATAACCTCCATTCCTGTCTCCCTGCACTGCTGGCTTGGAGGATGTAGAGCTTGGGAGGGGTGTGGGGAAGATGTTTTGTTTAAACGTATTTTATTCCTCATTATTCTGCTGNAAGCTGCCAGAAGTTTCCCCCATGCCCTGCAGAGCTAATGCCAGGCAGCTCCAGGATGTATCTGTCACTGAACAAGGCAGAGTTAATCAGGGATAGTAGTAGTGCCTCTGTGATAACAGATTTAAGAAGGGAAAAAAATTACTATACAGTTATAATTGCAGCCAGAGAAGAGTGGAGTGAGAATATGTGAGAGGAAGAACTCTGCAGACACCAAGGTGAGTGGAGAAAGAGGAGGAGGAGGTGCTCCAAGTGCCAGAGCAGAGACTCTCCCTGCAGCCTGTGTTGCAGACCATGGTGAAGCAGCTGCAGCCCATGGAGGAGAGCCAGGCTGGAGCAGGTGGATGCCTGAAAGGAGGCTGTGTACTGGAGGGAAGCCCATGCTGGAGCAGGCTCCTAGCAGGGACCTGTGGGCCCATGGAGAGAGGAGCCCATGCTGGAGCAGGTTCTCTGGTGGGACTTGTGACCCCTGACCCATGCTGGAGCTGTGCCTGAAGGACTGCACTCTGAGGAACAGTGATGCACATTGAAGCAGTTGGTGAACTATTGCTGTGGGATGGACTCATATTGGAGACGTTCATGGGGGGCTCTTGTGTGGGAGAGAGCCCCACACTGAAGCAGAGGAAAGACTCTCCTGAGCAGCAGCAGGAACATTTGATGAATTGGCATAACCTCCATTCCTGTCTCCCTGCACTGCTGGCTTGGAGGATGTAGAGCTTGGGAGGGGTGTGGGGAAGATGTTTTGTTTAAACGTATTTTATTCCTCATTATTCTGCTGTGATTTTATTGGTAATAAATTTAATTAATATTCCCAAGTTGAGTCTGTTTTGTCCATCATCAGGGAGTGATCTCTTCTGGTCCTTAGCTCAGCTCACAAACTTCTTGTTACATCTCTCTCCTGACCACTTGTGAAGGGGAGTGATAGAGCAGCTTTGGTGGGTGCCTGGCAGGGTCTATCCTAGGGGCTGTCCTGTTGTTAGGTGGAGGATTTGAGGTTTATGGGGTGGAGGAAGGGGTCCTCTAACACCTCATAAACCCAGGAAGTTGAAAATCGAGTGTTAAAGCCATGCCTTTACCCTGCAGTGGTACAGGCTGGGGAACCACCCTGTTGAAAGGACCCAAGGGTCCTCATGGACAGTGGGCTAAATGCACCTGCACTGTGCCCTGACATTGAGGCATTTGAGGCTGTCTTAGCAGGAGAGCAGTAAATTGAGGGCAGTGATTCTTTTTCCTTACTTGGCATGTACTGGATTGCTCTTGGAATGCTATTCCTGATTTAGGCCCACTAGTACAAGAAGGCTGTTAATAAACTCCTGAGACAACTTGTTAAGCCACAGCAGCCCTTCAGTAAAATCATGGCATATCCTGAGTTGGAAAGGACCCAAAAGGATCATCAAGTCCAACTCCTGTCCTAGCACAGGACAATATCAAGAATCACATCATGTTCCTGAGAGCATTGTCCAAGAGCTTCTGGAACTGTGGCAGGCTTGGTGCTGTGACCATTTCCTTGGGGAGCCTGTTCCAGTGCCCAACCACCATCTGGGAGAAGAACCATTTTCCCAATATCTAACCCAAACTTCCGCTGACAAGTTTCATTCCATACATGCAAGCAACTTCAGAACTTTAAAAAGTGGCCAGATATTTCACAGTTTTACATGATGGGTGACTGAAAGGAAAGGGCCATGAATTGCAATAAAAGAAGCAAGAGAGGTTGCAGCTTACCTGAGCCTCAGTGAGTTCAATACTGTTTCCTAATTTTGAAAAGTGAGTTGTGCTGAGATTAAGGGCTGAAAATTCTGGCAGGAATTAAAGAGCCTGTGTTCCTTCTATCTAGCAGACACTTCTTCACAGTAATAGCTGTTGAATTGTCAGAACTGTGATGGCTGTAACATCTAAAGTAGATTTGAGTATTTCTTATGAAGAAGCTCCCCTTGTAGATATGTTTTTTGACTTTTTTTTTTACAGTTTTATGACAGTTGGTTTTTTCCCTTTTTATTTCCCCAGGCACCAATGGTTGACCTGAATGTGTACAAGGACACAGAGCTTGTGAAAAGTAAGTTGCTATGTATCACGTGTGAAAATTAATCTTGCAGTATTTTATGCCTTTCTGCAATGTGAGTGCGTGCTGTAGACAAATGAAAAATTGTATTTAATATCAGCAGAGTGGGAAAAATGCTGATCACTGACTGAAATAACAGATGTGAAGCAATGCATTCTTGATAGTTTGTCCTCTTCAGATCTGTTGCAAGTATACCTTCCCACTGCTATATAGAAAATAATGCACAGGAAATGTGAGTTAAGAGAAAATTGGAACAACATTGGCAAATGTTGGGTTTCAGCTGGTGTTAATAAATGTGGAAATAAACTTGAGTGAATTTCTGGGTGTTGGGACTTTTTTATGTTTATTTTCTCACCAGGTGAATTGTTTCACACATTTCACAGTAACAAAGTCCAAAACTGAGTTGTTGAACCTGTCACTTTGTGTTAAGGAGTGCACGAACTTGCAGCCATGGAATGGGTGTGATAGGTTATGAGTAGAAGTGCATATCTCATTCATCTTGGGAAAAATACTGATGGCTGAAGTACAGTGTTGTCTAGGGTACTTTGTTTACACAGACATCTTTTCTTGAAGCATTAGACTGGAATTTTGCTCCAGGACACAGGTTGATCAGATGAAATACTTGATTTGCTTTATGGCAGAAATGACAAGTAACAGCGGAATCTGACAATCTTTTATTGACTGGCATCAAATGAGTGTGTGCATACTGTGACTATTTTGTGCCTCAGAAGTAGGTGCTTTTTTGTGCTTTTTGCATACATAAATAACCTTCTCAAATTATTCATCAGTACTTTTGCTATTTCTGCAAATATGTTGGCAATGGATACAGATAGCATAGGTAGCTGTAGATGTTTGTTGCATTAGTAAATCAAACAATGGAATGACCAGTTCTTCTGCCCTGAGACCAAATAGTGCAAACAGAGTTGGTCTGCATACTAAGTTCTTCAGTTCCAGGACAGGTTGGTCATGTCCAGCCTGAAGCAGTCCTGAAGCCAAGCTGACTCCTGAACCATGACTAATGGTTATGTGGGAGGTCTGGGCCAAAAGGTGTGAAAAAATATTCTAACAGTGTCATGGAGCAGAGCTAGAGCTGTGTTTCTCTGGCAGAACCTCAGTGTGATCTATAGTTAACCAAAGGTTTCATTGGTATTTGTTCAGTGATTCAATCTCACATCCTGTAGAACATAGTTACTCAGTTATTTATATCCATACTAGCAGTGTGGAGTCATGGATGTTGAAAGCACAAAAATGCATGCTTGCTGTTTAGATAAAATATTGCAAACAAATGAAGGTATGTGTAGTTAGTAGGCTTCATACCATTGCAGTGTCAGCATTAAAAACTGCAGTGCTTCCAGACTTTTGTCCTCATTTATACTTCATCTCTATCAGTTTTTTTTTAAGGAATACTTCATGCTTACAAAGTAGCTTACCCTAAATGTTCTACCAAAACTTTACAGAGACTATGAATGTCAAAAGGCCTCGATTTGATGCATCCTTGGTGCTTTTGACACGAAGATTTATGGCTCTTCTCAAGAAAGCTCCAGACGGTGTCCTTGACTTAAATGAAGTAGCAACAACACTTGGAGTACGAAAACGAAGAGTGTATGACATCACCAATGTGTTGGATGGAATCCACTTGATCCGGAAAAGATCTAAGAACCTTATAGAGTGGATGTGAGTTGGCTTTGAAACTTCTTGAGTTTTTGAAACAGTAAATCCCAACAAAGCTGAGTAATATTTATAACTTTTAGAGTATCTTTAACCATATTAAATTACTTCTCATAGATAATATTTTACTTTCTGTATCCTTATGCTGTGTGAATTACCTAATACGTTAACAAGTATCAAGTGCAGATGTACACTGAAGCATATTTCAGCAGAATAAAGGAGTTCCTTACTGTTTTCTGTTAGTATACTTGGTGTTTAATAAACAGACTTTTATTTATACAAACATACTGGACAACTTTTCTATTCTTCTAGAGGTAACAATCTTGACCAAGTTGTTGGAAAAGCACCAGAGCAGCAAAACCTTAGAGATGAACTTTCTGACTTATCAGCCATGGAAGAAGCTCTGGATGAATTAATCAAGAATTGTGCTCATCAGATATTTGAACTAATGGATGACAAAGAAAATGCAAAATATCCTTTCAACTCTTGCAATATTTTAACACGTAGTTTTGGTTGCATGTACTCATGTATCTGTGAGTAAGAAGTGTAGGCTGATACCACAGGTATGCAGTACTGCTTGATAATGAGTTCTGTAATAGCACACTCCTTGATAATTTTGTATTTGAGAATGCCAGTCGTGTCCCTTGCTTTGCAGTATCATGGACAGTCCAGCCTGTCCTCAGAGGAGTGTTGCTTGTGTGATCTTTCCACTGCAGAAGAATGAAGTGGGGCAGTAGTGTTGGCACCCTGACCATCAGCCTGTTCTCTCCATTTGAGTTGTCTCTGGGGCAGGTCTTGACCTACCAGTGAGCTCAAGCTGCTCAGTGAGATGACAAAGAGGACTCAGAATGGAGTCCCAGTGGCCTGTCACCAAGGAGATATAATGGTATGTTGGTTCTGTCCTAATACTCTTCTCTCTTGAAAGAGATTCCAGTGCAGTTCTGACTTTCAGATGGGTTCTAACAATAGAAAAGAGACTTATTTAAATATATGGAATAAAGATTGAATTTTGGTTTTGCGTTACAATAAAATACTATTTAGCTCCCTTGCTTGACAGGATATTAAGGTGTGTGTGCAAATGAAACGTGCTCATTTTCTTTACACCATACTGGTTAAGAAATAGGTTTATAATGTCTCAGGGAATTATTTTCATGCTATTAAAAATAGAATGTAGTTTCTGAAGAACAGTATTCTTTCTGCTTCATAGACTTATGATGTCTGTGAAAACTGTTTGGGTTTTTGTATAATATTGAGTATATTTTTTAAAGCTTTTTTTCCTTCCTGGAAATACACATAAGTATTTTTCTACCATTATTGATACTTCATTTTACAAAGCTAATATTAACCTCTACTGAATTGTTGATCAATTTTCTGAAGTTGGTATTCTTCCTCAACATATCTTGACATCACACTCTTTGGTTCTGCCCATTAGCAAATTACTGCACAGATTCCTTGACCAATGTACACACTAGCTTATGTCACATACCAAGATATCCGAAGCATTCAGGCATTTCAGGAACAGATTGTGATCGCAATCAAAGCTCCAGAGGAAACCAAATTGGAAATACCAGTTCCTAAAGATGTAAGTTTTATACATTTCTCCTAAAGGAACAAAAGTTCTCAAATTTGATTTTTTGCAGCAGCAGTCAGTAGTTGACTACCAGTTTCTTTCTCATGCAGATAGTGGTAGTTCATTGTTCTTGTGTTCCACTAAACAGTGCTGCAGGGATAATAGCCTTAGAAACTTACTTGCTGTATTTTTCTTTTTGCCTAAATTATTAAGCCATAAATGTATCTGAGCTTTAATTACCTAGTTTTGCAATGTACAGTATGGTTGGGAAAAGAAAACATTTTGTCACTGTGGTAGATCATATCTAGAGGGATTTTTCATGGAGTGGGAATGTGCCCTGTCCTCACCCCACGAGGCTACGTTCTCGTCTCACAGAGGAGCCAGACCTTTGCCCCTGCACCCAGCAGTGCTGCAGCTGCATAGTGGGGCCTGTGTACTGGGAACCCACTGCTGGTAGTGCTGTAAGAGGGCAAATCCTGGAAGGCAGCCTAAGATAACAAACAGAACTTTAATTCCATTTTCTTTTTGGCATGAGCATTTTTGATGATCTTCCCAACTGTGTAGTCATCGAAGTTGCCTTGCTGTGTGGACACAAAGGTGGGGATCTCTTAGGAAAAGGAGATGAATCAGTAGAACCAAAAGATCTCCAGTAGTTTCGCTGGTCAAAGGAACTGTCTCTCATGCAGTGGAGATGAAAAAGGTACAATTCCAAATGCTTCCTGAAGCAATAAAAAGGCAGAATTTAAGAAGTTGTACAATAGAACAGAACATTTTCTCCATTGTGCATTAAGATTTATTTGCTCCATCATGCAATGTGATGTTTGCTGAAGGAAAGCAGTAGCAATAGGGATTAGTTGCTTTACCATGTCTTTAAAGCTATGTGCTCCAGTTTGTTGTCTGATTTATGGCACTGTTTTGTTAAGTTTTTAAATTTTGTTACTCTTCCTAAGCATATAGTAAGTCTTGGTCATATATCTGAAGGTCAGTAGAAAGACTAAACAAATACTTAAGTGCACATTCATCAAAAATGAAAGCTTGTTAGTTTAATTCTGCATAATAATTGTCCTACAAATGTATGTAATAGTCATAATTTATGTGGCAGTAGTAACACAGTTTTAAATAGTTACGTCATTTCTGTATTGGTTCTGTGATTAATCTATTGTCTTTAAAATATGTGCAAAAATAGATAAAGAATGTGTAAGATTTGTTCTTTGGATTATATGCAAGTTGCTGTTTTACAGGATCACATAGAAGTACATGTGAAGAGCACAAAAGGGCCCATTGATGTTTATCTATGTGAGGTGGAAAAAGAGAGGCCAGGTGCCAAGACTTGTGAAGATATGGATACTGTCACTAGTGAAAGTGAAACTGATACATTGTTTTATCCTGATGAAGGTAATGTGTTCCTTTTACATTTTTAAGCACATGTAGGTTTTTTGGGTTTTTTAGGGTTGTTACATCATTCCGATGAAGTTGTAAGCTGTACTGTTGCACAAGTATGATTTTCGTAGTATGTGGGGGTGTGGTAAACACCTGGAAGAGAAGTCTGTGCTGTTGTGTTACTTCACAGCAGCAGGAGGTCAAAGAGTCAGGCACATGCACATAGAGCAAGGCACTCTTGTTCCCTGGCCTTTTCCTTCCTTCACTCTTTGCTGGTTTCCTGTGGGAGCTGCACTCTGTGGATGAAGCAGTATGTGTCAGCTCTCAGCTGCTGCACTGCAGAGTCCTGCTCAGCTGAGATCGTTGCCATGAGAGTTGTGATGCTGTTTTAAATGAGACTGTGCTGCTGCTCATTCCTGCCCTAAGGGAGAGCAGACAGAAGAGGGGACGTAGTATTTTAATCTCCTAAAACAAGATTGGATGGAATAGACTCTGAAGAACTCTAGTGCTGCAGGATGCTGTGGCTTAAAAACAAATGGGGCAGGAATTGCAGTAGCTCAGAACACAAAGAGAGAAATTATTTTTAGAAGTGCTGCTCTGTAGGTGAAGGGAAGAGTTAACTTTTTCATCCTAGGCATTTTTTACTTCATTTTGCTTGTGAAATAACTCAGAATTGTATTTTCTACAATTAATCATATTCCTTTTTTACTTTCCTTTTAAAGTAAGATCTCCGATGGAAGAGAAAAAACCATTTGAGATGCCAGATTAATTACAACACAAAAATCTAATACAGGATGTAAATATCTGTATTATAGGGCTTTTCCAAAGCTGCTTGGATCTACAAACTTCGTACCCTGAAATGTTCCAAAGTGTTTTAAGAAGCCAGCAGTGGATTGGTTCAGTGCTTTCACAGGATTGCTTACCTTCCCAAGTCAAAAGACAACAGATTCTGGAGTTGCCGTTTAGGAGTTCTGTTTCCTTAATTACATGTGACCTACAGAACTTAGGGAAAACAGTATTTTTACCTTACAATTTTAATTGAGAAAAAATATAGATACTCAATTACTTCCGAAAAGGAAGGTTGGAGAACTATTTCTGGAACAGTCCACAATCTGTGGAGAATGTATAAAATGAAGAATTGCACTTTTCAGTTCTGAGGCTGCACTACTAAGCACTACTCATCAAATACGAGTGCAACGAAGAACTGGTGTATTGGAAGCCTTTGCTATAAAGAACAAGCAGAAATATCCTGAGAGTTATGCCTTATACTGTGTAGGTGCTGTTTGCATCCAGCTCTACATGAACTGTGGTATCAACACTGAAGTGAAATAATGGGGCTTTGTGTACATACTTGTATCATTTCTGGGTAGTTACTGATGTACATTTATTGAGATGATTTGCATTTCTGCCTTTGTACAGCAAAGCAATAAAATAAGCTTACAAAAATATGAAATAGTTTAATGAAACATGTTGGGTTGCCTTTGCTGCAATTCACTGAGCAACTACAAACATTTTAAATCATGTGAAGATTGAAAATCTGTTTTACCTGGTGCTGTCAGATAACATTTAGATCTGGATTTTGTGGTGTCACAGTAGTGTAATAATTTTCAGAAGAATGATCAATAACCACTTAAGTTGGTCCCTTCCAGTTTCTGGAGTTTACATACAGCAGAGCTTTAGTTGAGTATCATGACATCTTTGTGGCTCAGCTTGCAAAAATATGTAAAATACTTTAGGACTACATCTGTATTATCCATCTTTTGTATCCATAAAACAAAGCTGTGGAATTTGGATTCTGGATTTTCTAAAGGAGTGAACTGTCACTGTGCAAATGCTGTCCTTGGGCTCACTTCATCCCAGTATCAAACTGTACACCAGAGGTTTCTGTAGGGGTGGGGTGGATTGGCAGGTTTGGTTTTAAATGGGAACTCCAAGTCCTTGTTTTCCTGATGACACAGGAAACTATATAAATATGACAACTATACATCTACTCACAAGTGAGAGCATCAAAGCTAATTAAGCCATGAATGTTGTAGCCAGCAACTCTACAGCTATTTTAGATAGATGCAGTGAAATTAAATACATTATGTTCTACAGTACAAATAAGGTGGCACAGGTGACACTGATGAGCCTAAAAACACCTAGAGATTGAGAGTTAATTCAGTTTTCCACAATGTTCCCAAATTCTGTAAAATGCATAGTAGTATACTATGCAAATTGGGGAAAAAAATGCCAAGTGCAAGCTTGTGTCAGAAAGCAATCTTGAATTTTTATGTATGTCCTGCCATCATCTAGCTCCAGAATACAGAACTTCAGTATAGGATACTGTTTTTCTGCCTATGAAATTCAAACTACAGGCTGAGCTGTAATAATAATAAATAAAAGCAAAGTGACAGCACAGTTACTTTACAACTTCAGTTTACCATAGAACATGGTAAAAATGAGGAAGGTGCTCATCCAGTGAAACTGGGAGTGAGAGTTAAAACTAAAAGTATTTTTTTGCACAGGAAGATTGTTCTTTTCCTTCAGTGATTGGCATCTTTTCAGATGGCAAACTCTCTATCTGATGTTTTACACTGCTGTTCTGTTTTGGTGGGTGGGGACGTCTATGCCAAAGAGAAGCTTTGATTCTCCCTACACTAGTTCAACAACTCAGGATAATGTTTGCCATAAAATGTGTAAAAATTTCCAACACTAACAACTCATTCTGAATGCTGTTGGGGTGGGGTTTTGTTACTTCATCCTAGAATCCTAAAATGGTTAGGGTTGGAATGGACCTTAAAGATCATGTCGTTCCAACCCCCTGCTTTGGGCAGGGGCACCTTCCCCAACATCACAGAATTATTTCAGTTGGAAAGACCTCCAAGACCATCAACTCCAACCTTAGGCCAAACATCACAACATCAGCTAGCACTGAGCACTAGACCACAGCACTGAGTGTCAGATGCAGTCATTCCTTGAACTCCCCCAAGGATGGTGACTCCACCACCTCCCTGGGCAGGCTGTTCCAGTGCTTCACAATTCTTCAGTGAAGAAATTCTTCCTGATGTCCAACCTGAATCTCCCCTGGTGCAGCTTGAGGCCATTTCCCCTCATCCTGATTGCCCAAAGCCCTATCCAACCTGGCCTTGAACACTTCCAGAGATGATAAAGCATCCACAGCTTCTCTTGGCAACTTGTTCCAGTGCCTCTACACCCTCATAGTAAAGAATTTCTTCCTAATATTTAATCTAAAACTACCCTCTAACTCTTAGCCATTACCTACCTTATCTATAGAGTAAGGAAGTATATTTTTACAAAATAATCATCTTAAAGATGTTAGGAAGTCTGTCTTCAACAGTGGAACAATTCATTTAAATGAGACATTAGGACTTTTCATTTTGAACAAATCTCTAGGGATTGTTTTTCCACACTTACTTGTACAGGTTTTCTAGCTGTATAAATTTTTTAGCCACACAATTGTCACAGTGAAATGGAAGAAGCTGTAATATGACAATTATACTATTTTTATTTTGTTATATACATCTGTTGTTTTAATAGTGCACTTTCACTGGAACAAATGGACTTTTGAAGATTAAACCACTGCTTTTACTACTTGGTTACATACAGTATTGCCCATTGGTGATGCTGGAAAACAATGTACTGTATAAGCTGAGTGCACTAACTAGCTGAAAAGATTCAACTTGGACTTGAAAAACTCCTGAGTGAACTTACACACAAGTTACAAGCTCACTTGTAAATGTGACAGGACCTTACTCTGAATTTGTATAATAATGCTTGATTTTTTTTTCCTGAGAGATTATTATTTTTGTTGAGTCCATATCTGTCCATGTTCAGTACATTTGTATTTGTAAGAAGCTCTCTTGGCTATTTGAGGACTCTGATAAATTAAAAGTTTCTAATACTCCTTTTGTCTTCCCTTCAATAACAATGGCTAAGCATCTGAACTAGCAATAGCAACAGCCAGGATCCATAATTATGAAATGCCTGGGTTTGCTGATTCTTACTCAAAAAGTGCTGCAGTTTGCCAGTTCAGCCCTTATTTGGTGGAGGAAATCACTTGTCAGAGTTTTCAGATGTGAACTACAGTTTTAAATAATGCGATTTTTAAAGAAGAGAGAAGATTCCTGCAAATTACTGTCTGTTGGAAAGCATTTGAAAGCCAGCAATTTTCTTCATTTTGAACGATCTTTTTGGTGTGTGTGAAGAGCCTCATTTATAGGCATAATTAAACACTGATATCACAAGTCACTTTAGCTTGTCCTTGTCAATGGCAGAGCTCGGCTGCTGGCCAGGCCATGAGCTGCTCCTGGCGTGCTGGGGCTGGCTGCAAGCTCTAAACCCTCAGATTCCATGATCCTGGGGCTGGCCCTGGCACCCTGCTGGGACCTCAGTAACTGCTGAAGGGTTTGTCCCCAACATCAATCTGCCATTTTTGGTTCCACTTCTGATCTGCCTGGGGTAACTTGTGAGAAGTGTGTTGAGGCTAAAATCATATAAACTACACTTGGTTGTGTAGGTTACATAAATCTAGAGGAGGCTTCTCACTGTTTAGAGATGTTTACTGAAGATTGGGATACTCATTTGTCAAAAAGCATGATCTGGGTTTTGGAGGAAATTTAATGATGTTTGCAGAGAAGGGGCAGCCTGGTTCTGTCCATGTACAGGATCCCTGGTTCCTTCCCTGCCACCCCCTGCAGGCAGACAGTGGGCGATCTGAGGGTCTGGAGCTGGGCTCTCCAGACACCCACCATGTGGATGTGGGCTCATGGAAGCTTCTTGCTGTCTGATCCATGAATGAGGTGGTGTTTGCAATTGCCTCTGGATTAAGGGATGGGGTTATAGAAGATGATCCTAGAAGCTGCAACAGCAAATTCAAAGATCCAAGCTCAGTACATCGCAACTCTTTTTTATTGATTTGTATTAGGCCACTGCAGGGGTGTGTGTCCCCCACCCTGGCCACACTGTGATCTCAGAAATGCTCATTCGGCCTCAGCCTTCACAAACAGCAGCTGGCTGAGCTCCTCTTGAGCTTATCAGAAACACTCTTCTCCCAGGAACTTTTGCTGTCTAACAAGCCCCTGTGTTTTAATGAAGAGCCTTGGAAGCTTATTTATGTTGCCTGAAAAACAACCTAAGTTGAATAATATTTTTGTTACCAAAGTTTCAAAGAAAGTTACCAACCTGAATTGTGGCCAGGGTGGAAAATTACTGTGACTAAAGCCAGCTGTGTTGTGGCCCTATAAGCACCAGTCCAAAATGAGACCCTTGGAGCTCTCCTGGACCCCATTGGGCTGTGGGCAACATTTCCCTCTTAGGGTCAGTGAACTCGCAGGTCTGCTGTACTCAGAGGATTGCCCAGCAATGGCAGATCCTGGGCTGATAGACCTATTCCTCAAGGCTCAACCATTGAGAAGATGCAAAGACATCCAAAGTGATGGATGAACTCCCCTGAACTTGAGGGGAATTTTTCACATGCATATTCTTACTACAGACTCTTCATGTTTGTGTGCATGCTGTGAG
This sequence comes from Illadopsis cleaveri, assembly GCA_013399915.1. Taxonomy (NCBI): domain Eukaryota; kingdom Metazoa; phylum Chordata; class Aves; order Passeriformes; family Timaliidae; genus Illadopsis; species Illadopsis cleaveri. The sequence goes on along the minus strand of VXBB01006675.1, from coordinate 103,902 downwards.
AGAACAAAATTTAAAGGGAGAATGACTCAAAATATTGCCCATTTGTGGAGTTGCCAGGGTGCTTTGTTGAAGCCTGGTTTGGAGATGGAGGAGGTGAGGTTTTGCATATGCAATGGTTAACCTCTGATCTGATAAGACTGTGGGTGAATGGTGTGCTGAGACAGGAAACAGGTCCTATGGAGATGGCATGGTGCTTCCTGTCATGCTAAGGTGCTCTCCCTTGCACAAACCACTGAGTTGTAGCATGCACTCCATGGCCCTTCTCCCCTCAGGAAAGTACTGGGACTTTCACATGTGGCCTGAGGGTGTTCATCTCTGCTGATGGGCCATAACTGACTCAGCTGCTGGTGTGATGGGCAGCAGTGTTGTCTTAGATGATGTCAAGGACTCCCAAAGCGTCCCATGATCCACATTATCCCATCCAGTGTGAAGCTCCCCAACCTAGGGAAGGTACCTGTGCATTCCCACCTCAACCTGAGTGAATATAAAGTCAATAGATGTTGTGTTCTGCAGATTATCCCAGGGATTTTTCCCCACCACTTCTTCAGGACTTCCCTCACTACCTGAAGGATCCAGCCTGCAATCACCACTTTGACCAAGACTGTGGAACAACCAAGTCTCATCACAGGGCCTATGGGTAGAGAGATCCTCACACTTTTGTCCTCTTTTCTTCCTTTTTTTTCCCCTTTACATGTCATTGGGTGAGGTGGTTGTCCCTTCATATTGCAATGCTTTCATGTTGTTATATTCCTGCAGATAATAACAACCAAAATGGAAATGGCTACACACCTGTTTTCCTTTGCAACCAAATTGCTCTACAATAAACCCTATATGTGTATATTTACAAGCACTGATCACTCAGTGTTATTTCACTCTAATCCACCCCAAGTGAGCTCTTAGCAAGAACCTGGGTCACCCTCACCTTCTGCAGTGGGTCATAACACGTGAATGTGAATATGGCATAAAAAATGTACTAGGAATGTTCTCCTAGGTTCTTAAGTAGTTTAAATTTGTAGTAAGTCAGGCCTGTAAATAAGTTGTGACATAGTAAATTCTATATTAATCTATTGCTAAATTGTTTAGCTTCAGAATTCTATTAAGTACTGTTAAGTTTAAATGTTAAGATTAGGTCCTGTTAACTTTTGTTAAGATTAAGTGCTGTTGGGCCTTTAGGGATAAACTGTTGGTGAAGTCCAGGCTCCGTTTTGCTTGGGGGTCTACTATGAACCCTGTGGCTCTACAGGAGGGTCTTCTGTATTCCTTTTTATCCTTATCTTTTCCTATCCTTTTCTCTTCCCCCTTCTCCCTCCAGACTCCATGAGATATTTTTGGTTTATTTTTGTTTAGATTGATTGATTTTAGATTTTTGTTTGCTTTTTCTCCATCTATTTTCACCATCTAGTAAGTAGTAGNGCTCTACAGGAGGGTCTTCTGTATTCCTTTTTATCCTTATCTTTTCCTATCCTTTTCTCTTCCCCCTTCTCCCTCCAGACTCCATGAGATATTTTTGGTTTATTTTTGTTTAGATTGATTGATTTTAGATTTTTGTTTGATTTTCTCCATCTGTTTTCACCATCTAGTAAATAGTAGTAGAGTGAACCTTGCCAGCAAACTTTGTTCTGCTGTCACTTTTATATTAAACGTGTTTGCTGAGTCACTTTGCCAGTGAGTCTTTAAGCAACCTTAAAACACTCATTCATGGCATATTTCAGAGCATCCTTCAAAAAGAAAACTTGACACTTCAAGAGAAAACTTCATGATTATAAAAATTTGCAAGCTATTCAGTGAAAGAGTTACCTATTTAGCTATTCATCTAAACAGTTTTCAGTCTCTTGTAGATCCTGACGCAAATCCTGCACAGAACTGTTTTTAGACAATGCAATATTCTTTCTCAGACAGATAAACTATTTTGATGTTACAGCTGTCATTTTCTAAGCAATTCTTTTTTTTCCCCCCATTTATAACCATAAAAATGTCCCAAGCAGGTTACAACCATAATTATTACTTCTCTAACATGCATCCCAGGCAAATATGAAAAAATGAAGCAAGAATTGATAAAATTCTTGCAAATTAGGAAGGTGTCAGATCAGATATAAAGTTTCATAAAGCTCAGAAATGGAAAGGCTGTTCTTATATGTATTTTAATTACAAGACATAACAATTATTAAGAGGCTTGCTGGCTCCTAAACCTAGGATAACATTTGTGAGCACAAACTGTGACCTTGACATTAAAAGAGTTAAATTCCAAATCTGAAAATAAAAGTTATCTGTCAGAAGAAAAGTTCAAAGTGCACTAAAAACATTTCAGAATTCATTTGGATAACAAAGTCTTAAAGGGGATTCTACTAAATATTGCAAGTGGTAAAATTTTAGTGTGGCATCTGGAATGAGGGAAGGCATTAATGCTATTTTGAAAAGGACACATGATCAGTATCTCTTATCTTGTTATTGGTAAGATCCACCCTTGCAAACTATGAGACTGTCTTCTGCCATTCTAAGTTGTACTCTGCCTCTGCTCTTGTTCTGGAGTGTCCAGAAAATAAATTGTATGTAGAATGAATGAAGGAACCAACAAATGAATGAACTCACTCCCATTTTCACAGGATGAGAATCATGAACCTTCAGACCATTTTTTCCTGACCCTACTGCAGCTACTTGAGTGTTGTGAACAACACTAGACACTCTGCTGCTAGCTGGGCATTCAAGGATCAAATCAAGCTTCCCAGAAGTTAGTTGTGATCTTTTCCCAATCCCTAAAACACCTATTAAAACAGGACAATATCCACACAGTGCCTCCATCCTATATACTAAGGCAGGTTGCACAAAATTCACTCAGGAGCTGAGAACTGTGATTTACTTGCTAATGCTACTCCCCACAGATTGTCAAAGAACCTTTTTACCAAGCAACGTTCTCACCATCAATGCCAGTAATACTTTGTGTAATAAACAATTTCTCACACACACAAAAAAAATCTCCCTGGTTTTAGAAACAGCTTCAACCTTAACTCCCCAGCAATGTGTGCAAGCCTTCAGGCTGACAAGAAGCTGTTGGAGGAGATGATTTCTGTATTTATTCAGCTGAAGAGAAAACAAACACATTTGAAATTATGCAATATTATCCTATCCTGGGAGAATATTAATGAGGGAAATATAGAGATATAGGATTAATTCTTCCTGTGATTAGAGGTTAAAATAAAATAAAGTAAAAGCAAAATACTGTGAAAACATTAGCATTGCCTTTCTTCTGAGATAAAAAAAGACTTAATTGCAGATTCATCTTAACTGAATAAAGGGATAAAAACAAATTGCCAAAATTGACACATTGACTGTCAGTCTCCATGCAGAGATTAGTAGTTTTGACTTGTGTGGAAAGTATCAAAAACACTGACAACCCTGAGCCACTGAGCAGCACAAAAGGCAAATGTGGATTAATGTGTATTTATTAATTATGTGTTTCTCCTGGTCTGAAATACTCTAGACTGTATCAAAAATTTACTGCAGATTGAAGCACAGGAATCTTACTTCTTTTAAAAAAGATTTAAATTTGTGACATTAGATGATGATTAGACTCTTTAAAACAAGTATCTTCTAATCAAGATATACTTTATTCCCAGTCTGTAAAATACTGTTCCTTTATACATGAAGAAAGCATAAACTGCTTGGAAAGAAGGCGTTGAAAGGTTGTCCACATATTGTGTGTATTCTATGTATGTGTCTCTGAGGATCAGTTGCCTAGAAATGAAAACAAGACAACAGCAATTGTTTACATAGATGTCACCTAAAAACTTCTCAGGCATTTATGCTCTCTCTGCTGACTCGATGCCAATTGTCTATCTCTTAAATTGACACATGGAGCTATTTTTGGGTTGTAAGGAGGGAAGTCTGCAAAGCAGCATTTATGATTTGGAGGGAAAATGATTCAGAGGTAAAGGGGGAAAAATCTCCCTAATGCAACTTAAAAAGTTTTTTACCACTTTTGAAATCAAAACCTGATCAGGATGGTGGTGTGTGTTCACTCCATTGCTTCCAATCAGTTTAACAAAATCGAGGTTCAGCTAGAAATAGTCATTCACCCATGTGCTTTATTGACAGCAAATGGTGGCTTTGAAATGGGCCTGAGTTCAGCTTGAAGTATATTTTACTTAAATGTTGCTTTTTTTTTTTATAGGTAATTCTTATTTAAAAGTAATAATGGATTCATAATGGTAATACTGGTAGTACAGGTGAATTACTGACATACAGAGCTACCATTATCAGGAGGATGAGATCTGTAGTTTGTTTCCATACAGAGAAAATCCCAGTGTGGGCAGTCCTTTAAGGACAGTTGTACTTATGTATAAACCCATATCTCCTTTCAACACCACATCCTGCTGCTGTCAGGCAGCTTGCTGCCTCTGGAACAAATCATTCCTCTGTGCTGGGCCCATTTGCAAAAAAGGGGGACTGTCTTGATCTCCCTTGCAAACTCTGGTCATTTCTGCTCTGCAGTGACTCCTGAGTGTGTGCCAGCTTCCCCAGGACCCTCCACAGGATGCTTGTCCAGCAGCAGGAAGGGCAATCCCCAGATTTGCTGTGCTCCATGAAGTAATCACAGTGGGTGCCCTGGGACAGCATCCTTTCTGAAGACAGGACTGGAGACCTCTCCACTATCTTTAAGGATGCTATCCCAGGGCTCTCATTTTTGCTGCACGTCCTTTTACAAAAAGCAAAATAAATTGAATGTTCCAAACATATAAACATAATTAGCATCTTATTGACAATTTCAGTTGAGAAGCCTAAGTGTACAGATGTACAAAAAAGTGTTCCTTATGTTTATTTTACATATACTTTGGTTTTTTGGAGTTTGTTTTCCCTTTGGTATTCTATCAGTCTTGTATTAAAGAGACAAGAAGATCTGAAACATTTAATAAATCTTCAAGTATAACTTGCCTTTTTTCAACGATGACAAAATCGTTCTCTCTCTAGGCTAAATAAACTGACATTAAAAAAAAACTTGGAGGCAGGATTAATCCTTTCCTCATAACACCTCCCAGTGCATCTGTTTTTTACAGTGGCCAGTGAAATATGTTCAGCCTTCCAGTAACAAGGCTGTGTGAAGCAAACACTCTAAACACCCTGAGCTGGTGAGAGTTTCCAGGGAAACTTTGGTGAAATGGAAAAAGGGATAAATTATCTGCCATTCCTTATCTGTGTGTGTCAGACAGTTCCCCAGCCCCACAGAGGACCCAACTCCACAGAGGAGCACATCTGCCCCTGGTGAGCCCAGGGATGCCAGAGCTGCTCCCGGCGTCCTGGAGGCTGAGGGGCCACTAGAGGGATGTCTACAACCATCCTTCCACGGCTCCTGAAGCACCAAACCACCAGTTCACATTCCTGACCAGCTGCAAATCACACATGGCATCAAACAGTCCCCAGAAATGCTGCAACAGATGCATCGGAGAGCTGCTTGCCGTGGCCTAGGGAGGGTATTCGGACACTACCAGCTGGAAAGATGAGATGCAATGCTGGAGTGCCACAAGGTCCAAGAGAGTTGACCTGAAATCATACAGTCATGGATTCACAATGGTTGAGGTTACAAAGGGCCCTGATGATAATCTAGTTCCAATCCTCCTTGTTCTGGTTGAATAGTTTTAACACTATTAAAAACTACATCTAGTTATATGCTTTTTTCCTTCGTTTCCAATAGTTCAGCTTGCATATAGTGGAATGGCATAATCGATTTAAACTATCAACAAGCTAGCATGAGGCTCACTGCAAAAAGTGTTTTATTTTTTCATTAGTTTAAATTAGTTGACTAGAAAAGCATGAAAATGTAATAGAGTTCCCTCTCCTACAGGGATCAACTGTTGGAACTGATAGGATGAAAGAGGCTGCAAAAAAGGGAGAATATGCGTAAACTGAAGAAATAAGCATTAATTGTAAGTGCTGTAAAACACCTGTGCACTCCAGAACAGCATAAGTAAGGAGCCCTAATTTACTACCCTAGCTGGGTAGATGGGTCAAACTGTTACATTTAACTACATTTACTAATTAAAAAAAAAAGTTTTAATTTATGTGAAAAAGAAGCATCATGGATTTTAAAAGAGGTAATAGTTAGAGCTGGATTATTTATATATTTATTTTAATAGTTAATTCCCCAGAAAATGTGGTTTCAGTCATGTCTAAACTATTTGCTTCAAATTTGCTGAATAGTTTTGGCTGGAAAAAATACAAAGAAGGGGATAAACTGTGTTGGAGGAAAGTCCCCAATTACCCAACAGCTCAATGATCAGAGCATTTACCAAGGTAGCAGAGACCCCTTAACAGAGGTTCTGTTGAGGTGGACTGTGCTCAATCCTTCCTGTGACCACTTTGATTTTGTCCCAGTTGTGAGGGATGGGGACTCACCTCCCAAAGGAGCAGGCTGGTTCCCAGAGTAGGAAACTGTGATTCTCATGCTGCCCCTCGCTGACCCAACAAACTTGCTGCCTTTGTGCAGGTCAGCAGCTTCAATGTGAGGAAGAATTTCCCCTTCATCCTGCTTCATGGATACCAAGTCCTTGGACAGCTTTCTAAGAAGTAGAATTCTGCTTCAAGTTCCCTTGGACAAAAGTAGGATTTCCTCATCCTAAGTATATCCATGCTATGACATTCTTTCAAACATCCAAAACAAATATTCTACATTGGATTAAAACTTAACATTTAATGGTTCACGCAAAGAAACAACCTTCAGGTTGTTTTCTTTCAGCAAGGAAAAGCAGCCAGTTTGGTTATGTCCAAACTGTGCTGGTTTTTTTATTACATTTACTGCAGTTCTTGAACGAAAATGCAACTTCCACCAAGTCTGTAACTGATCATGAAATAATTCGATAACCTTCATCCAGACTACCTTATGCTTTTTACAAACCCTTATGTCTGCAGCCACATAAGAACTGAAAAATGACATTTAGAGCTCCCAACTCCAGTCCCTATGGTGTCAGACACCACATCTTACAGCTCTTGCAAAGTGCACTGATACACTGCAGGTAGGTATTTTCTGGCTGCCTTTACTTGGATGAAGGTTGTACTAACCCTGCATCGTGAGTAGCCAGAAACAGTCTTATTTCCCATCTAAGCTTATTCATGGCCAGTTTACTCACATAAGCTCTTCTTCCAGTATTGTTCTCTAATGTACAGCTCTTAAACTCCTTGGCTGCTGTTTTTGGTGTATCTTTATGCATCACCATATTCTCATTCATCTCTCTGCTGGATCTAGAAAACTGAGTATTCAAGCCACCTCACACAAACCAGGCTGCTTTGTTCCTTTATCTCTGCCAAATTCCTGTTTTCAGTTCCCCTTCTCCAATCAGATGAACGGAACTGTTTATGTCCCAGTGTTTTCACTTGATCTTGCCCTCTCCTATCTCACTTGAGTATCTTTGTTAAATGTTAAACAATACCATTTATACTTTTTAATTCCACATTTTCATTAGCTAATGTAAGCCTGAAGTACTTCTTCTCAGCTATTTCCAAGTGGTAAGTTCCCACATTACATCAGAATTTCTTACTAGTACCCATGGGCACTTCCTCTGTAGATTGCACCATTTAATAATGTCCTGTTTCTGTCATTCCCATCATTGAGCTGATCCAGATTCTGGGCAACATCTCAACCCTCAACTCTCTATTGATGTTGGCTTCTGCAAACAGCCAGCATCAACAGCACAGTCCTGGATTTCATGCTGGTAAACAAAAAGGTTCCAATTTCAAGAAGTTAAACAGGAGGGACCAGGACTGATCCTTGTAGTTCCTACCAATCCAAATCTTCAAGGATTCATCTAATATCTACCTCCCTATTTCACCCCATATTGTTAGGAATGAATTCCTGGTGGTTTTTTTTTTTTTCCTCTCTACCGAGGACACGTGAGTGGTGAGGCCTCGGCTGCGTGGGGGGAGGAGTCCCNGCAAAATATTCCGATTCTTGGGGGCGTGTCCCCTGAAGCAGAGGAGCTGTCTTGCTGCCTAGCAACCCGTCTCGGTGATTGCGAAACCTTGCTGGACACTCCCCTCACCTGTTCCTGACTGCCGGTTGCTGCGATCTTCGGTATCTGCGGACGACCCCCATAGCTGATTTTTTTTAATAAAGAGCTGAAATTAATAAAGGCTCAGGCCCGTTCTTTTCAATATGGTATTACTATCCTACATGAAGTGAGTCCTTTTTAGTTTTGGAATAGCATTATACCCTTCAGAATGTTTTATTCTCCTACAAAGAATGTACATGAAAACATCCCCTAATAATTCCCACGAACTTCAGCTTTCTCACATCAAAATCTTCCAAGTTTTCTTCCAATTTGGTTTCAATTATCTCTTCTAATACCTTTATTTTTCTTATGCATGCAGTGTTTCATTTTAATAATGTCCCCCATCCCCAAAGATTGGGGCAAAATTGAGTGTTGGGGGTTAGGTTTGTCTTTTTTTTTCTCTCTAAAGAATTTTTTCCCCATAAGTTACCAAGGAGACCAAATGTTGGGTACTTAACAGTACTCAACTGAAACAAAGGGGTGGCCAAATCTCGGAGGGGGAGATAACGTGAGTTTTGGGGGTAGGAAAAGGACAGAGCTGGAGGCAGAGGGGCGTTTTGGAGAGAGAGAACGGCTGAGTTACTGTTTGCGCAAGAGGANCTGAAAACCTCTAACTGCAAATTTATAATTGGAAAAGGGGGTGGGGGGTAGTTTACATTCTCCATTCCAAGGGAGGCTGCAACTTTCCCTGGCAGATACCTGTCTTCCCAAACCAAGACATTGAGATCAGCTTTATGCCAGCCTCTTCACACGGTCATCCCATTTACTATTTGACAGTCAAGTCTAGAAATAATAGCAGTTAAACATACTGTCTGTGTTGAACAAAAAGACAGATAGAAAAGTCGTATTTTTTCCAAGCAGTAACAGACGTTTCTCTCTCTTTCTCTCTTTCTCTTTCTTTCCCTCTTTCCCTCTTTCCCTTTCCTTCCTTCCTTCCTTTCCTTCCTTCCCTCCTCCTTGACTCTGATGCTGTTTAAATACAAAATTATGTCATTTCTTGAAAACTGTAAGCCCTTATATACAAAGCTATGTCTTCACTCATGCACTCATCACTGCTCTTATTCGTATCTAACAGCCCCTGCAAGTTCCCTGAGAGCAGACACAGCAGCTGTAGTTGTTTACACCCCAGTATCAGCTGGACTGGCTTGGTTTCCCCACAGTTAACAGTAGCTAAGTCTTGATGAAAAGCAGATCACAGGAATGACAGTAGTAATGCAGAGACACATAATGTGGGTATTCAGAGACGCACACAGAACCTCTGCACTAATCATCTTTTTTTAGCTTGTTCTATCCAAGTCATCTTCTACTGGCATTTCCCCCTAATTGCAGGGAGCATTCAGTGCCTGGGGTTTTACTGTCATTTTCCAAGCCAGTTCCTGTATACTTATGGCAAAAGGCCAGATCAAAAGAAGGATTTATTAGGTGGCTACAGTGGTTCTTACACCAAAATTCAAAATGACAATTCAAAAAATATTCAATAGGTGTCTAACTGTGAAGGTCACTAAGTTTGCTACCTACCTCTGCCTCCATCCTGCTGAGTGTTCATTGAAAGGCTACAGAGCCTTTTCTTCCCGGCATCCCATTTCTTATTAATGCAATTTTCTGCAAAATCACACATCAGCCTGCAAGATAGTGTCTAGGAACTTTATTTGGAGGTGTACTGTGCAACATGAATTGCCACAGGATGGAGAAAGGAGAACATGTACATCGGTTCTTGTTCTGCTAAAGAATTCTGGATCAGATCAGGATGAACATGCTGGTTCAGATTATATCATATCTAGGAGAACATGGGGCTTTGGCCACATTTCTCATAATTTCCATTCAGTATCCAGTTGGGCACCTGTTCTAACATGTCCAATTCTCCTCAGATTTTCTATAAGGAGCCTATTTCCCCAGCTCTGGATTTTAGGTTCTATTTTGAGAAGCTAATGTTTGATCTTAAATATAGAATAAACTACCAGAAATGCTTTTGTTCTTGCAAGTATGTGTTCACTGGAAGAGATTGTTACAGGCATGCAAGTGACAGGTCCGAAACAAGCTCTAGTCCCCTTGCCGAATTAAAAGGAGGCACAGACAGCTATGAGAAGCTCTGGTCAGCACTTCCAAAGGACCAGCAGCGTTGTACTCCTGCATATTTCCAATATTTCAACCTTTATGATATGTTATGCAAAGGAAGTGCTGGAGATAGTGCTCACAGCAGAAAGAAGAGTGGAAGAAACCCTCCTCTACTCCAAGGTACTGTGAGGTATACACAGCCTACTGACAGCATAACAGCAAGGATTTCATAAATCACAGCAGTCTCTCAAACTGCTGTGACTTACACATATGGGCCACAGAGCCCTAAGCTTCACCTAAATGCACAAAGCAGCAAAGGAAAACCCGAGGTCACTTTGTCCTTACTCTCCAAGCTACACTTACTCCTGAGACTTACAGCAGAGAATCTGGCACATCACCACCACGTAAGCATTTCAATTAACCTAGATTCACAGCTTCACTTCTGTCTTGCCAATGCATCCAAGAAACTATGAATCTACCTAAGCAATGTTATTTAGCTGGGGAGAATTATGTAAGCAATTAAGAGTCAGGCAGAGACCAAGTCCTGCGTTATCAGACACACCCAGGCATTATGCAGCCACTTTTGATTCACACCTCCTTTTCTTGACTCTCTGGTATTTGTGCTTAAGATACTGACTTTAACACAGCAACAGACACTACCAACTAATAGTTCTGTATTTATCAGCTATATATGTTAGAAAAAATGGGAAGCAGCTACCTGGCACACCTTCAGAGACAAAGGTACATCCCTTCCCAAGCAGAACAGTAGATATAGGCCTTTACCTACAAAGCTTACCAGATGAAGACATTTTCTTTAACATTTGCTTGATTACTTTGGTTTGCATTTAATTATACAGACGGCTGAGTGGTTTTGTAATTTTATAGCTGGCCTGTGCTAGTAATTGATGTGGTAGTGTCAGTCTCACTGAGGCTGGTTTGGAAATGCATGGGGTTTGAAAAGCTGCTTGTATTTAAGCCTCTAGTTACAATGCAAGAGATGAATTAAATGAAAGAACATTAAACAATGTTGGAGGGGTTTTTTGGTGGACTTTACATAACTGTACTATTTGTCCCAAGACAACACTGAAATCGGTATATCAACAATGAAGATTGTGACTTTGCAAGTCCTTCAAAAACATAACTCCTATATACACAAGTTGTGTACCTTTCTTCTGGTCTGTTTTCATTAACCTAAAATGAAGAAGTTTATTTTTAATCCAGAAAAAATAATTTATTAACCCTTAGGCTGCTTGAACACTAGCATGTGAGAAAGCAAAATTAAACAAACAAAACCCACAATAAACTTATATTCCTTTTCACCCCTATTTCATATTTATGAATCTAAAAGTAAAGAAATTCCTGTTCTAATGACATAAATCTACATTATTTCCTGGAGGTAGAATGATGATCTTCAGCTAGGCCCTCCAAAGTCTCAAGACCTCATTATCTAAAAAATGACTTCTTGTCCTATTTCCATCACAACAACACTGATCCATGTCAGTGCAGCAACCTGAGCGAGTGACAATAGTTATGCACCTTTGCCTGTAGCAATCTGACATGGTTTAATTTTGGCAGCTTTCAAAGACTATTTGCTTGGACTATTGACAGGTGTTTTGTCCTTCTTACTGTTGTCACAATTTGGTTCTCATTTGGGATAGAGTTTATTCATGTCGCTGGACAGAGATAGTGACGTGAATAAACTGATAACATGTGACATGATATCACTGGTAACTCACTTAGCTCTCCTATCTGTTCTCCCACATCCAAACACAAAAATGGACTAGATCCATGAGATGCTAAACCTAAATTTAAGACACCCTAGCTATTAGGAGAATCAACTCCCCTGTCAGTGGCGCTCTTATGTTCTTCAAATATTTGCAGAGTGGGAGCCTGAAAAGAGGATTTGCAAAAGCCTTACTTAACCAGCAGCAAGTGCTAAAATCATAGCCCCTTCTCTTAAAACAGATGCACACGTGGGTAGTTTGTCTTCTTTTGCTGCTTTTGCAATAGTAGTGAAAGCATGCCTGAGGTCCAGAGCGAAATCCCTCTTCTCCCTGAACAGGCTTGAGTCCTACGTAATACCCTAAAGGAACAACCTGAAGCTAATGGCTTTTAACCAATAAGCCCCATTTACCAACTTCTTTACAAATTTGTTGCTATAAATTCAGCCAGTTCTGAAAATGGTCAATAGCAAATTTCCTACTGCCTTGGGACACTTAAAACATATTTGGACTTTAGATATCTTTAGATATCTAACGAGTTATCAGCAGCATTTCAGGGAGCAGACAGAGAGATGACAGATCCAACTGGGCTTAAACCTACAGCAGGCATGCTGGAAGGCTTGGATCCTGCCTTACAAAACATGATAAATAACACTTGACAATTCACTCCATGGGACTTCAAAACTAGCATACACCGAGTGAGTAGGAACAGTTCTTCCTTAGATGGTCATTGTAGGAATAGGTGATACCCTGAGAGATTCACACCACTGAAGGCAGAAAAGGCAGAGCTGTAAAAAACCCACAGAAGGTGGTGTTATTTTTCCTCTAGGGCATGTTAAAAGTGGTTTTTGCAAACACTGAGAGAAGGATCTGACTTTCTGAGTACTGTTTTTGTCACTTAGTCACTTAGAACCAGCAATAAATCTTCTGCTGATGATTTTTGTTGAGGATTCGTGTCGTACAAAGGAATTCAGCTGACTACTGTTGTCAGTTTGTCCCTGTAACAGAGTAAAACTTGTTTAGTCAGTAAACAGATATGTCTTGAAGGGTGGAAGAGTAGATCTATTGGGCAAGAATTTCAAGAAGGTACTGTTTCTACACACTTGCTTTTGAAGTCACAATCACACTTTTTTTCCTATGTAAAAAGGGCTGTTATGTTTATTTAAGATTTTCTTTGTTACCTTTGTTTAGATAGCACCCTGAACAATATCATTTAATCACATAAACTAAAGATCAGTTTTTGCAAACCTTATAGATAAGAAAAACTGAAGAGAAGGACCTTGCCTACAGCGGAGAGGAAACTAAGAGCTTAGATCATCACATCACCTTGTGCCCAACTCTGAGCTCATTGAAATCACCCCCAAAATTGCTGTCCACAGTAATAGAACTTAGCACAAGCTCCTTATTGATCACCAGAGACACACTCCTCACGTTTGGTCTGTTGTCCAAACCTAATTTAAATCCTTTAAAAAACCCAAAACATTTCTAATGTGCCACTTATAAAAATGAGCCAATGAAAAGGCTGTAAGTGAAGAAATCATGTTTATTTTAGGAAATTTAGAGTTTTGAACTGCTGTTTTGCAAGGCTGTGTAACTTCATGATGCAGCTAGTACGCACATATAATCCTAGTAGCAACCCAACTCGTCACTCTTCTTTTATCTCCTAGCAAAGTAAACTGCTCAAGGAGACTATGTGATTTTTTTTTTGGTGGTGCTTCAGTTAAGCAAATCCTAATCTGTTTTGAAGATGAAGTAGTCCTAAAATATAAATAACCAGTGCCTCTCCCAAACAGATTTCATCAATTCCTTCAGAAAACTCACAAACTCAATGTGGTTCACTGTAAAATGTGAGTTATAATGCCCAATTTGACTTTTCAAAATGTTCATCTGTGTGCATGTTTCTGTCAGGCTTGAGGATTTTGACTCACTGGACTGTAAAAGCAGAATCCAGTTATGGGTTTTGGGTGGATATTCAGAGCAGACCTTCCCTCAAGCTGGGAGTTGTTCATTACCAGGGCCCTGACTCAGAATATCACTGAGAGTGATCTTGTTCAAAGCCATGCAAGTGACTCACATATTTACTTCTTTGACTCTCTCCCCTATTCCTTTAAAGTTAAAATATTGGGCCACTTTTGTGACATCAGCTCACTGCCATCCAGCTATCAGCTGAAAGTCAACACAGTAAAATGTTAACCTTTCCGCCCTGAGGTCCCTCCACCTCAGTGAATGACACTTCCACAGTCTCTGTTGTTCTGCCCTATAACATCTGCCCAGCAGCCATGTCTCAGGTCTGCTGGAACCATAGTTTGGCCACAACTTCACATGCCCTTCCATGGAGCATCCCTACCATCCAACTCCCCACCTCCATCCCTGTGGCCACAGCTCAGGCATCAGTGACACCTGCTGTAGCCTCTCCTGCCTGGGTCTGATAAACAGCATCCTGTCCCCTCAAAGTGCCCACAGAGCGTGGCAAGGTGGCTGTATCCACCTCTGGCACAGTGTGGAGGCTCATCTTCCTCACGGGGCATGAGGGTGGCCTGCATCTCCCCCAGCACAGCTCCTCACTGCCTAGTTCCCCATCCTCCCCCACATATATGTAGGATATACACACATGGAGTACCTCTCCTATGAGAGAATTTGGATTGTTCAGCCTGGAAAAGAGAAGGCTTTGGGATGACCTTATTGTGATCTGAAGAGAATTTATTGAAAAGATAGAGCAAGACTATTAACAAGAGCATGTAGTGACAAAACAAGGGGGAATGGTTCCAAATTCAAGGAGTGTAGGCTTACATTAGATATGGGGGGAAAAAATCTTTACCATGAGGGTGGTGAGGCACTACAACACATTGCCCAGGAAAATTGTGGATGCTCCATCCCTGATGTGGTATGCCCAGGCTGGATGGAGCCCTGAGCAATCTGGCCGAGTGAAAGGTGTCATTGCTCATGGCAGGGGGCTTGGAATTAGATGATATTTAAGGTCCTTGCCAACCGAAACCATTCCATTAATCTCTGATTCATGCCGTGAGCACTGCTGATTTATCTGAAACGCTGCTCACCCACCTTCTCGAATATTTTTCGCTTTTTTTCCTGCGTGCTTGACGCCATGGGGGCAGGGTGAGGTCTCTTGTTCCAAAACGCACAGAGCCCTGTCTCCGAGCGGCTGCCCTGCCGAGCCCCGGCACGGCCCCGCCGAGCTCAGGGCTGCAGCCGGGTGCCGGGCGNNCCGCGCAGTGCCCTCCGCGGGCCCGGCTCTAGGCGGGCCGGAGGATGAGCCAGCCGCCGGCGGGGAAGATGTCGGCGGCTCCCCTGGCGGCCGAGGCGCTGGAGCCGGCGGCGGGGATGCTCGAGGGCCGCCAGAGGAAGCTGGAGTCCATGATTCGCGACCCGCGCTCCCCGGTCAACGTGGAGAGCCTGCTGGTGAGGGGCGACCGCGCCCGGGGGGAGCGCTCGGCAGGGGAACAAAGGGAGCGCTGCCCTCGCCTCAGGCGGGCGGGAGGGAACGGGAAGGAAGGAAAGGGCTCCCGCGTCCTGAAAGTGCTGTCCTGGGGGAGGACGAAGGATCGTCTCCACGCCCCCGGCCGGGCCACCGGCAGCGGGGAGGTGGCGGGAGCGGCCCTCGCCCCCAGGACTGTGTTGAGCGAGGGGACGGGCGCGGCGCTGTGAGAGGAGAGCGAGCGCTCCCCGATTAGCTGGATCTTATTTGGGGGAAAGTGAGAAACATCCCTGGCGAGATCTGATCCAGGGAGAGGAAAGCGCCTTGTTTTCCCTTCCAGCATCGTTCACACCGTTCGCTTTCGCGCCTCGTAATCACAGCGTGTCCGTCCCCAAAGTACCTGCCTTTGTGTGCACTGCCGGGCACCCATCGCTCACCTCCTGTGAAACGTCCCCTGGTGAAGCTGATGCTGTGTGATGTGGAAATAATTCAGGAAAAAGGGACACGCCTAAGGGAGAAATGTAACTGAGTGGTCCAGTAGGGTCACATTTATGTTTCATTGGGGCAAATTGGTTCGTCTGTGTCCTGTTTCAAATAGCATTTTCCCTGTGAGTGTACGAAATACAATTTACTTTTGTGAGAAATCTGTGCCCTCGGGAAGAAGTGTGAAAGGGGTAGATTTCCCCATTTAACCATCTGAACTCTAGAAAGGCAGCCAAGAGACTGATTATTATCATTATTGCTATCGCTGTTGCTATCATTATTATCATTATTAGTATTATAATTATTAGTATTTTAACTGAACTTTAGGGTCTTAAAATCTTATATTTCCTGTCTGCCCCAAGATTTCCAATGTGTCCCAGTTATGAGGAGCAGAAAAAGGGGGAATAAATCCCAGTCCTTCCAAGAGTTGCCAAGGCACTTACACTGTGCCTTTTTTTGTGCTTTCAAATGACTCAGTTCTGTTTGGCCAAAAATACAGGAACTGACTGAACAGAATGTATGCCTGTGCTGTGTGGAGAATATAGGAATTTCCTATAACATCTGAAAAATGTTCTTCCCGAGGCTGTGGTGCTGTGTTACTCCTCAGATGTTCAGGGGCATAATGACAGCCATAGTCAGTGGAGGGGAGTGGGAAACAGGGCTACATATCTGACTGGATTCAGATAAGTTTTTGCCTAGGCCAAAGCAAAGAGGGCTGCCTCTGGGCTTCGCTCCCAGCGTTTTCACTTTGGTATTTTGCTAGGAAAACTTTGACCTGTGGCCAAAAAAGAACAGTTAAAAATAGTACAGTCGTTCTGAAAAATGCATCAGGTTAATACTTAACCCCAGTAGACTTTTTCACACTCTGCTTTTATACTCAACAGCATGATTCTTTTATTCTCTCACCTCCCATGTCTTGGACATAGTTTGAATACACTAAAATATGTTTCTGAAGAGAAATCCTAGCTACAAAATTGAGACTGAGCTGCTTAGAGCTTGATTTTTTTGTTTGTTTGTTTTGTATGCTAGCAATGTAGACTGCTTCATGTAATACATTGAGAAAGCAAACCATGGGAGAGTATTAGCTGGATTGTAAGTGAAATTTTTTTACAGTAAAAGTCATCACTGTTCTCTGCACTCTGTCTGTAAGTATTGTTTAAAAAGCTAGCAGCAAGTAAAGTATAATGCTAGTCAATCAAATTTCCTAGATTGTGCAGTCTACATATCTATGTATGAAATAAGGAACTATTTATTATTCATATTTAGGAAATTTGCAACACACTTCCTGTCAAAGTGCTTTCTTTTGGTCTCTGGTATTGCTTTATGCAGTTTGACACTAATTTTGCATTGGTGTGCTGCTAAATAGTCTGGCTATGAAAACATCTTATTCATACTGAAAAATTTACTTGTTTACGAAACAGCTCACTTGCAGTGTAAATTATCAAAAGTGGAAATATATTTTCAGTTAAAAGTAGAAATACAGCAACATGAACTGAGAGTCAGGGAAAGCATCTTAAAAAGACTAGCTGGGATGCCACTATTTCATCCTCCAAAAATAACAGAACCAAAACTAAAAATGTGGAATGGAATTCAAAATGGAATTCATTTCCTTACAGTGTAAGAAGTCATAAACAGCTGCTATTCTGTATTTTGTGTGCATGCTTTATTTTTGGGAAGCTGTAAAAAGTGAAAAAGTAGCTGTTAATCTATAACACATGGTGTAAATTTGAAAGATGTGAGAAGCTGAGGTAATAAGCTGTCTTTCTCTAGATAGCAATTCCACTGTCATCAAGAGATATTTTATTCAGTGACTGTAAATGAAGAGACTTTCTTTGCGTACCTTCCTGACCACAGGATGGCTGACCACATCCATCTGTTTCTTCAGCAGGAGAAGCTATGAAGCCAAATACATTGATTGATTATGTTTCTCCCATCCCCCTTTGGGGCACAAGGGAGGCTGTTAGATTTTCTAATGGGTTTTTTGCTATCTTGTGTGCCTGAACACTTGTTATTAATGCCTGTGTTGAGCATAATTATTTGTGTTTGATTAAACCGTATCTTCAAAAAAGACCTGCACATTCTCAGCTCAGGGGCATTACGAGATGGAGAACTCTGCATTTAGTTTGTTCTCACAGGCAGTGATGAAGGCAAAATAGAACATCCCAGAAAACAACCAACACACGGAAATGTGTGGCATGATTGTTACCACCCTTTTTCTGTTAAAAAAAAGAAATCATAGAGGACTTTCTACTCATTAGCACAGATCAGATGCACAGTCAGTACCTGGTGGGGTTTGTCTGGTTTTGGTCTGATAAAGAGATGGAAAAGGAATGCTAGAATTGTGTACTGGATGCTGTGATAGGTGTCAGACATCCACAAAGGGAAGTGGTTATTGCAGCCTCATTGAGGCCTTGGCTGAATGCTCCTTCTCTCATTGTATCATGTCGAAAGCTTGTTGTTAGGTTGCCTATGTTAAGATAAATAATGTTGATATTGTCACAGCTTTCTGTGGTACAGTGTTACTCTTTTTGGGCATGAGCAGTGCATTAGTGGTTATGAAACCTGTTTTCTGTATTACATTTAGATCATGCAGATTACTTTGTAAAGCTACCATATTTTTATTATTTGCTTCTCTGCCAGCTGTGTCATCCACTAATTTAATGAAGTGACATTTTTATGTGTACTGCATGTACACATGGATGATAGCACTTAATGGCATTTGACCTTTGGTGATCCATAAGAAACCCTTCTATAAATACATTCCTACCGAATAGTTCCGAGTTGACAGCTAAATTTAAGGAGAGCTTAACTGTGCTTGAATACATTTGGGCATTTATGATTTTGCATATAAGCTCTATCTACAGTATGACCTGAGTTATTTTTGATGGTATTTATTACACATTGTGTAGGGGTGCATTGGCAAGTGTTATCTGCTCTAAAACAAGAGCAGATAGGTCACTGTAGGCTGTGTAAAACTAATCCAGACCTCCGCTTCCTTGCCGTGTGTAATTGTATCACTTCAGCACATGCTGAACTCAACTGTTGGGTTGTGTGTTGGTGATAAACAGCTCTGGTGAATCCTACCATCCTCTTCCTGCAGTGCTTCACCTAGGCTGGAGCTGCTCAAGTGCAGTTGTCCAGTGAAAGGCGCTGGTGTTTGCCCTTGGACTCACTCATTCAGTGCAAACCTCAATATTTTAGTGTTAAACTTGAAGTTTGACCTTGCACTGGAGGTGTAAAATGTTGAGTATATTCTGCCTGTTCTGCTATGGTTGTGTCAGCTTTTGGAAGAGGGAGCTCTTAAAACTGTTAATTAAGCAGTGCAGCAGTGAAATTGTGAGCGCAGCGCTGGAATGCAAGCGTGTTGGATTGAGAAATGGAGAGATGATTAGCAGGAGAGTCCTCAACTGTCTCAGAATACACATGCCTTAGAACCCAAAAAACCCAAACACACAAAACAAAACTGAACTAATTTGCCATTTCTTTCTTTTTTTAAAAATAAAGCTGACAGGTAAACTGTGTATTTACACTAGTTTGAACATGAATAGATGTTCATCTGTGTGGATCGTTGCCATCAAGACCCTGGAATTTTACTCTTAATGAGAAATGGATTGGAGATACAGCTGTGACTCCCGTGCTTTCAATAGGTGCATCTGTCCATAAAGATCTCATCAACTGAACAGATGCCAACTTTGTACCAAGAGTGTTAATTGAGCAGATCACTAGGCTGAGCTCTGTTAATTCAGGGTCTCCAGGTCATCATGGCTGATACAAGCTATCTCTTTGCAGGATTTTAGCCTTAGTATTTTTCTAAGTATTTCATATTTAATATGAAAGTTTTTTCACTTTCCTGAATGCATTGCCATACATAATTTTGAATCAGCAAGAAAAATCTGTTGTGTTAATTTGAGCCAGCAAGTACAGGGAGGAGATGCAAATGTAACAGCAGGATCTGATCTAAAATTCATTGCCCACTAAGTAATTGGAAGGCCAGATGATTCTCTGTTCTTGAAGAAATAACTTTTTCTTATTTGTTATATTTCCTGTGCTGTTATTTCTGTCTTAGTTTCTAACTCTATAAGTGTTCTATTTTTGATCTGTAGTTTTAGAGCATCTACTGCAGAGTTAAAAATTATGATCCTTAAGGAAACAGAATTGTCTTTTGTTCATTGTTCCCTTCTGATGGATTTATATATAGCAGTATAGTTAGCTGGAAAAAGATAGTTCTATTTTTCTGACAGTTTTATGTGTTTTTTTATTCTCTCTTATTCTACACTAGGATTAAAGTGTTTCACTTCTAGTTCGAGAAAGCAAAAAGAGCATTTTGCTCAGTTTCAGGTCTTTTTACTGCCACACGAGATGCATGCAGATTTTGTGTGTGTGTATTCACAACAGCCATGTTCACTCCCGATATTTCATCTCTGTTGATCAGATTGCAGAGCGTGTCATTAGTATCCTTTAATTGTGCAATCTTTGTAACAACTTAAGAGAAACATAAATATTCTTACACTATCAAATTAGCAGAATTTTCTTCTGCTTTATATGTGCAGGAATAAAAATTAAGGAACTGTTCACTTTTCCAAGTATTAGTAGTCTCAGTTTCAGTTGGAATGTGTGCAAATGCTCATTAGAACTTGTTTTTTAAAGTACATTTTCAGTTCTAACTAATGGCAGAGCAGTGCCAAAGCATTTGGCTCTTTGTCTAGTAATGGAATCCATAACAAAAGCTGCCTAATTTAAAAAGAAAGAGAAGTGCTACCTCAGTAGCCAGTCTCCACAGCAATCAGCTGATGATTTCTTGCCAGTGTTTGATCTACAAAATATGACTGGAATTGTATCATTGTCACAGAGGAGCTGACTTTGGATTTTAAAGATGAAAGGGATTGAAATTTGGTAGTGGAGTTTTACATAATGAAAGATATTAAAAATTAAATATGTGCATTTTTTATAACTCATAAGCATGGGGCGTTTTCGGGGGAAGAATGCTATATTGTGTCCAAGGTTTCTTTGAAACTGTTACACTGAAAAGCAGTGAATGTTTCTGGTAACAAATGTATTTAAAATGCTTTTTTCTTGGTACATCCCCTTGGTTAAGAACAAGAATACAATGTTTATATTGGCAGACTTGGCTAGTAATAAACTTATTTTAATGAGCTGTTCTCAATGTAAACACGAGTGTGAATGCAGCTCAGTTCACCCGCCGTACCTGCTGTGTGTGTGGAGCTCCTGCAGCAGCAGCAGCGCGGTGCCCAAACAGCCCCCGGTGCCCGGGGGGCGCCTGTGCCCGGCCACTGCTGCTGCTCGAGGGCAGGTGGAGCATCATCGCCTGCATCCTTCACTGGCAGCGTTATGTTCATTACCTGCCGACAGAGTGTTAAATCAGTGATTGGGTCCCTAATGTGCAGAGGGGTTGGAATATTTGGAAGATTGTGATTTTGTGAATTTTGTCCAGATTTCACTATGTTGGATAGGCTGTAACAGGTGCTGTATGGACTTGGCTTTTTCTCTGTTTGTCTGCTACTGTTGCAGCTATTGAGAGAGGGGCCTTTTTTTGTCCGTGAAGTATTACGGAGTTTTGTTGTTGGATGGGCACAGGTTTCTTCACTGTCATGTGAAACGTGCCTCCTGTTCAGTCTCTGCTTCATTTGTTGTAGGGTGCGGAAGGTGATAGACGTGAGAAGAAAAACAATCTGGGTGCCACATACAGTGGGTTTTTGATTATGCTTATCTTCCATTAATTTCATTTCATGTAGAATGACTTGGCTAAGTCACATCTTTTGCAAAAAGTAACCAATCACATACTTTGTGTTTTCCGTGTGCCCAGATGGAGACTAATGAGTTATGATGTTAGTGTTCAGCATTGTTATTTCATCATTCATTTTTTGGGGGGATAGTGTTGTTCAGATGGTATAATAAAAAAAATGGTATGCAGGAAAGTCTGAACCCTAATCTACTGCTATCATTTTATGGCTTCAGACAAATCTTTCTTCATTTCCAACTATATGAAATGGTGGTGATGAAGCTTTATTTTTAAGATGTAGTGGAGAATCATTTAATACTCAGAATAGACTTATGTGATTAAAAAATATGATCACAAGTAAGCTATGCCTAAGCATTTAATTCTGAACCTTGAGGATTCAGGTAATCAAGTGATTGTTCTATTACCTTTTGACTGTTCTAAATCATGGGCACTGATTTTATTAATCTGTATTTAAAGTAGAGAATTACAGGATCCTACATAAAGCAAGATAAAGTTTAGATGACTCATCCAAACACAAGAATTTTCTTGTACATTCCTTCAGGAGGAAATGAAGAGGAGGTCACATACAGGCGTGAAAGTAGGCTTGAACAACTATGAAAGTAGAAAAGTTAAGCTTTAGCAAATACTCCTATTTTTTAAATCTCAAAACAAATAATGTTGACTGTTACTGTTAACAAATAAATAAATAACTAGAAGAAAAATGCCTGAGTTTCACACTTTCTTCCAAATGCTATTTAAAGTTTAACTAAAATCTTGATTACTATTTAAAGGCTGTAACGCATCATTGTTCTTTGTCCATGTCACTGCTGTTACATGTTGCCGTCCAAAGTCTATATCCTAATTGTTGATTAAATACCAAACACGATTCTCTCAACGGCATAGATTTACCCTAGGATGGAATACATAGAGAGAAAGTTCTTCAGGTGTTCTTTGGGAATTCCTTTGTATTGAATGAGCTCTGAATTTGGAAATCTTCTTGTGTTTGTTGATACTGTACAATTTGATTGACCCTCTTCATTCTTCTTTTGCTTGAAATGAAGAGTGCTGCATTGATAAATTCACAGTACTGTGTATGTGCATACTTTTAAAGAGATTATGCTCTAGAAACAATAATAGCACAGATTTTGGTTGAGAGGTATACAAACATTTGGCTTGCCTGTGCTATGAACATGTTCTATTTCATACAGAAAATAGTTTTAAACTGGTTTTCCTTGTGGTTTATGAAGCTGGTTTGTTCTAGTCTCTGTTTCCAGTTTAGGGCTGATTATGTTAAGTGCAAGATTAGGGAGACAAGCCTTGTCATTTGTTGCATGTTTAGGACACAGATTTTTATTTGTAAATGACTTTTAGTGCCATCTGCTATATAGGGAAGGCTATATTATGATAGGCTTGTAGAATGTGCAGCTAAACTCATTGGAAACAAGCTGCAGTAAATAGATAAAAACTCTTGGGGGTTACTTAATATTGGTTGCACTCCTTCTTGCACAATTTTATAACTATGTTTGACTTCTGAATTAGGGTATTTTTTGTGGAATTTTAAGCTTTTGTGATGAAATAAACATGAAGTCTCTCAATTTAGGGATAGAATTATTTCTTCCAATAGTTTAGGAGAATGGAGAAGAGCAGGAAATAATACCACGTTGGAAGCTGTTGGTTTAGTGAGTAATGAAAACCTTTCCAATGCCAGGGGTATGCATGCACAATCTGTTTCCTGTAGGGAACATCTCGGGACCTCCTCCTCCAACAGTAAAATTAACCCACTTAGGCATTAAGCCATAGTTTTTATTTCTTGGCCTGTTCATTTTAATGACCTCTTTAGGGTGTATAAACCTGGATTATAAAATACCTCTCCCCCTTTTATTTTATGTTCTTTTATATGAAAAGTGACTGAGAACAACTGCTTGAATTACTCATCTGGCAAGGATTATTATTGTATTGCAGCTGCTGCTATTAATTTAAACATTATTCTATGTTATTTTTTTTGCTCTGTGAGCACAAAATAATAATTCTGTTAAACTTAAGACTTGTATCCATGCTGGTGTTGCAAGCACTTGAACTGAGCTATAGATCTGATAGGGAAAGTTGAAAATAGCTGCACTTAAAAAAAAAAAAAATCCCATTACTAAATTGTTAAGTTTTGTAAAGCCATTTTTAAAAATCACTTTCAAGTTCATTTTTCAGTATTAATTTAATTATATGGAATGCACTTCTTTTTTATTGTATTTTTAAATTATTTTCCTTATTGTCCACTCATCATCTTCCCAGAGCTGAAGGATTTGTCTTGACTCTGCCAATGTGGCATTATCACTAGCAAAGGTGGGAAGCAGCAGAACTCTGTTGTCAGAATTCTGCTGGTAAAACCTAAATGTAACAGCAAACAAGGCAGCCTGAACATGGTTTTAAGCTTGTATTAAAAGGTAAATCATAAATACACGAGTATAAGCTACATCTTCTGAAAAAATATTATGTTGGCAATTCCTTTTAATCATAGACATCTAGCTAGTTCTCTGTTTTAGAAATGATTTCTGCTGGGATTATGAAGAAAATCTCTAAATATGGGCACTGTGGTGAAGAATGGTTCATGTGCGTAGAAGCCTGAAACAGTAGCACCATGAAGTGTGAATCATTTCATCTATTTTAATGGTTGGCTGCCTCTGAAGAAAGGCAATGTAAGTGTCAAAATAAACTATTTCAGTGCTCCCATTTTTTTTAGAAGAAATACCAGTATTTGTTCCCACATGTGCCTTGCAGTGTTTCTCAAGTGCCAGAAATCCCAAATGTCCCCTCTCTACCTGTGAAAACATCTTTGGCAAATTTTGACAGATAAAAAGTGGAAAAGGTAATTTTAAAAATTTTGTAAGGTGTGATATTGCTCATTTCTTAAAAAGATCCTGGCTTTATTTTATATAACTCTATTGCAGGGCTTCACTAAATTCAAAAATCAGAGACAGCACTGAACCTAACTGCAGAGTTTATTTTATGTTTTCTACATAGAATGGACTGTTTTGCTTATGCCATATTGCTGAAAGAATGTTTGGTATAGGTTGGGTAAAAGTACATATGGTGATATGGTATTCATATTCTGAAATCACACAGTCTAAATTTATGAGGGAAGATGTGCAGTGTGTCTTACGGACAGATGGGAATTAATAAAATTGCTGTATACTTGCAATACAAATTCTTTTTTGTTAAATCAAAACCAAGTGAATGTACACTGAAGTTATTTCTATTTATCAGTGTTTTACATCAAATGGATGCTGAATACCACAGGGGAGAGGAATGGCTGTTTTGCCTTTTTGGAATATGCAGGAAGCATGACTGAAGAAAAGTCTTACACACATTTTATTCCAAGGTAGAACTTTTTAGTTCTATTTTGATTTCAAGCTTATTTTCTAGAATTTATCAGAAGAGGCTGCCATGTAATTGGACTAATTTCTTGGCACACGGGAATTGTTCTTGGGTTTATACACAGACTAAATTTCTGAATTGTGGAATTTGTATTGGTTTTACTGCCATCATGCCTTGATTTTTTTTCTCATGTATGAAATCTTAGCACTGTTGGATCAGTTGTCCTCTAAAATGGAAGTGGGAGTGAAACAAATGTGTTTGAAACTGTGATATCATAGGATCACTGATGTTGAAAGCACATACGGATTGTGAGAGAAGCATGACATTTTTATCTTCTTTGTGTTTGATTGCATGTAAAAAAGTAATGAAAAAGTCATTATTGTGGTAAAATGTCACCATCATCTGTAAGTTTGTATCTAATAACAGTAACTCAGACCCTGTCAGGGTTCTCCCCTGTAGCTGGTGTGATATTTTCCTGTCCCTAGTGGGAAGTTCCTGGCCCAAGGTTTTCCAAAAACATCACTGTGGTTACAGCAAGGGGACAGGAGGCCTCACACAGAGATTCAGGTGCTGCTGTTGTTTCACAAAAAGATTCACAGAATACCCTTTCAACTCAGAATATGCTGTGTATCTTTCTGTGAATCTGTGATTTTAAATCAAAACCAGCAGAATAATCAGCAATTTAGGCTTAAAATGAACCTTGCCAGTGCTCAGAGTGAATGATGGCCACATCTGTAGCAGCAAGTGAAACAAGAGCAGCACCAATTATCTCCTGTTATTCCTGAGTTATTTCTGAAAATGCTGGTCTTTGAGTAAATGAACATATCCCTATTCAATAATCAAATTTTTCATGTCTGAACTCCCTTTGACGGTGAGGTGTATGCAGCTACTTGTGTGCACATTTTCTCTGTAGGGTAATAAGGAATGACAAGAAACTCAAATCATTCAGAGACCAAATTTTGTCTAGAATGGCCTGAAACACCAGGGTCATGCTCTTACTTACTCAGTGTGCAGTAAAGCTGTTTAACTGTTTTTTGTTGATGCAAGGACTTTGTATTATTAAATTCTGCTTTAGTAGAGAGTCAGTAGCGATCTCTGCTTGCTGTTGGGTAGTGCCACACTGTTGTGGCTGTCCTGTTTCTGGTTAGGTCATGGTTGTGTGCTTTCCACCTGTGTGTATTCATACGGGATGTGTGCAGAAATACTCTTACAAGAGACCTATGTAAATTTTTTTTCTTCCCCATAATCTTCAGCCAAGTGCATACACTTCTTCTGACCTTAATAGTCTTGATGCACAAGTTTTTTCTTCAAATGTAAAATATGTGATTCCTTGAGGAAGCACCTGATGCAGATGGCTCTTATGGGGATTAATGTGCTCAGGTCTTAGGCAAATATATTCTTTCCTTTTCATGTAAGAATCATTTGCCAAAGCTGAAGGAAAATTTGGGAAACACTGAGTTATTCTCTGTGGGAAAACTGTTTTCCACTTATAAAACCATGAGGAATTTGAAATCTATTTTCTATTTTGCTTTGCTTTCTCAAGTAATTTAGGATATTCATTTAGCCATGAATTTCTTGCCATATTTTTATTTAACAGTTGGGTTTTTTTTTTATTCTTTGTATTCCAAAGATATATTTCCTCAAAAAAAGGAAAGTGATTATGGTGGGATAAACACAAGCTACATAAACTGAAAAATATTCTTCTCTTTTAAAATCTCTGTTTTGCTACCATAATCTCAGCTGATATTTTTAATATCAGTTTGTAAACAAATTCTGATAGAGGTTTTATTTAACTGTCTAATGAAGACAGTCCTGCATATCTTCTGTTAAATGACAAGGTGAAAAGGCAGGATTTCATTGCCTGCATATATGAAGATAATACCACTACCTTGCAGAGCTATTATCAATTGGAAAGAATATTTTATATCTGGCTCAGATTTTACAGTGCCCAAGAGTCTTTGCTTGTACTCACTTTACCTTGAAAAGGCTGTGAAGTAGTCTACCATTCTGAAGACACAAGGTACTTCATTGTCAGATTGAGACCAAACTTCCTGAGGATGTGTGTTCCTTTGTGAAGATCTCTGTCAGCCATAGACAAAGATGGGGATGAGGGAAGCCTAAAAATGCTGTAGGATGCTGTATCTGTTTCTGAATTACTTCTAAGAAGCAGAAAGAGATGAGATTTTGCAGACACAAACTCAGTAAATAGGTGAGTACTGTGCTTGGGTCAGATAACTCTGGTCTGTAATGTGGATGTAAACGCAGCAGTAATTAAGACAAGCTTAAATATTCTCAGGTAGTCTGTAATGCTCTGAAGGAAGATACAATAAAGACAGTGGCCCTTTTATTTTGGAAAAGGTGGGAACAGCAGAGGACAGATGTGTTCTCAGATATATGCGGCAACTTACATTTTCTGCCTTAGGACTAGCACATTTAGAAGAGAAACAGACATGGTCTATTCTTCTGGTGGTCTTGATAACTGCAATAAGGTTTTCTGGATTATTCTTTAATAGTCTAGATTTTGGGGTTTTTTTAAGGTATGTATATTGTTGTATTTGTTTAAGAGCTTCCATCATTAAGGGTAGTGCCGATCAAATTTTTATGTATTTAACAAAAATACAACTGTCTTGGAAGAATTTGTAAATGAACCATTACAAAATTGTACAGTGTTAGATGAAGATACCAAGCAGCTTTTAACATTAGAACAAGAAATGTTCAGAAATCTGAGGAACTGAGAACTTTTTCAGTATGAGAAACTAAGCCTCAGCGGTCTCAGAAACTTTTTAACCCCTGTCTTTCTCCTTCAGCATTTATATGAATCCATTTGAAAACAAATGGCTAACACAAATAGTTTCACTATCAGTTAAAGCAGTAGCTCCACCTGCTTCCCTGAGGCACCACCTTGGTGGTGACACAATTTTGCTGGTGTGTTGTGAATTGCCTTGAGTGCCTAACCTGGATTAAAACTAGCCTGAATCATTTTCTCAGCTAATCCTGGCATATTTACAGAACGATTACCAACCATATTAAGTTTAACAAGGACAAGTGCTGGATTGTGTACGTGGGATGGGGCAACCTCAGTTGTGTGTATAGTCTGGGGAATGAAACACTGTAGAGCAGTGCCATGGAAAGGGATCTGGGGGTCCTGGCTAATGGCAAGCTGAACATGAGCCAGCGGTGCCCTGGCAGCCAGGAGGGCCAACCCTGTCCTGGGGGCATCAGGCACAGCATGGCCAGCCAGGCAAGGGAGGGGATTGTCCTGCTCTGCTCTGCACTGGGGCAGCCTCATCTCCAGTGCTGGGGACAGTTATGAGTGTCACAGTATAAGAAGGAAATTAAATATTCAATGTGTCCAAAGGAGGGCAACAAAGATGATGAAGGGCCTTGAGAGGAAGCTGTGTGAGGAATGACTGAGGTCACTTGGACTGTTCAACCTGGAGAGGAGGAGACTGAAGGGAGCCCTCACTGCAGTTACAACTTCCTTGTGAGGGGAAGAGGAAAAACAGACACTGATCTTTTCACTCTCAAGGCCAGTGAAAGGACTTGAGGAAAGTGTATGAAGCTGTGTCAGGGTAGGTTTAGGTGGGATATCAGGAAGATATTTTTCATCCAGAGGGTAGTTGGGCACTGAACAGGCTCCCCAGGGAAATGGTCACAGCACCAGCCTGACAGAGCTCAAGGAGCGTTTGAACAATCCTCTCAGGCACATGATGAGTTTTTTGGGGTGTCCTGTGCAGGGCCTAAAGTTGGACTTAGTGATCCTTGTGGGTCCCTTCCAACTCAGCATATTCTATGAGTCTGTGAACTATCACAATAACATAAAAAACTCCAAACAACCCACAATCCTGAACCTCTCCAAGGCAAACTAAAAAATCCACAGCATATCTCCTTTCTTCAGAGGGCTAGGTTCCAAGTGGATGGTGTGTTTATTGATTAAAATATGCAGCCTACTTTTCCAAATGCAGGCCGTCATCTGCTTGTCCTACCACAGTGTTGGTAATGAAACTTTGAAGAGACTGTGGGGCCAAGGAAGAAATTTTGTGTACTGCTCTGCAAATACTGTAGCTTCTTTCAGGTTGCAGAGAACTTCATTTCAGCTAGAATATGCTAATATAAACTTAGGAGAAAAGAGAATGAGAATAAAAGAATGAAATAAATTCTGCTATCACAGTCAGGGGTAATATCACACTGTCTTACTAGTCTGTGTATAGAGAAAATTGTAGAAACTGGAAAGGGCTTCTTTTCCAAAAATACTAGTGAAGAGTCAATTCTGATTAGTACTTGCCTGTGTTTGATTTAGGTAATTTAAATGGATTTTTTGTGCTTTAGTCTATTGCTTTAATCTGTTCTTTTACGAAAAAGCAGGAATCTGTGAGTAAACATGTTTGTTT
Organism: Illadopsis cleaveri; assembly: GCA_013399915.1. Taxonomy (NCBI): domain Eukaryota; kingdom Metazoa; phylum Chordata; class Aves; order Passeriformes; family Timaliidae; genus Illadopsis; species Illadopsis cleaveri. The sequence goes on along the minus strand of VXBB01006675.1, from coordinate 74,674 downwards.
TAAAGATAAATACTGGCTCATATTTTCTTCTGGAAATAGTGGAATCCATCAACATAAAAAATGCCAAAATGACTAATTTCAGTTGTTAGTTGCCAGTGTTTAGCTAAAAGTTGTTCTTAGTGCCATGTTATTATTGCTCTATCTCCAATATGTGGGTTCTGTTACACTGACACAAAGCAGACTGATACCACTGCAGCCTGCTTTGATACCTGACTGAATTAAATTATATAAATAGTAATTTGACCTTACATGTATGCAGTTTTCTGATTTTATACTCTTACATCAGGGCAACATCATCAACTGCATCAGTAGTGTTATCATTGAGACAAGGTTGTTTTAAAAGAAAGGTGTTTCAACCAGTGTCTGAACATCCTCACTGTAAAGAATTTCTCCTTGTGTCCGTTATAAATCTACCATCTTTGAATTTAAAAATGTTACCCCTTGTCTTGTCACTACAGACGCTGCTAAAAGGTCTGTCTTTCCAATCAGCCCCCTTTAAGTATTAAAAGGTCATGGTATGGTCTCCCTGAAGCGTCTTCTCCAGGCTGAACAAAACTGATTCTCAGTCTTTCCTCATGGGAGAAGTGCCCCATCCCTCTGGTCATCTTGATGCCCTTCCTCTGGACTCACTCCAACAGGTCCATGTCCTTCTTGTGCTGAGGACCCCAGGGCTGGATGCAGGACTGCAGGTGGGGTCTCACCAGAGCAGAGCAGAGGGGCAGAATCCCCTCCCTCACCTGCTGCCCACACTGCTTTGGATGCAGCCCAGGACACGTTTGGCTTTCTGGGCTCTGAGGGCACATGGCTGGGTCATGTCCAGCCTCTCACCCACAGCACCCCAAGTCCTTCTGCTCTCAATTCCTTCATGCCCCAGCCTGTCTGCATTGCCCCTGCCCATGTCCTTGACTTGGCACTTGGCCTTGTTGAACTTCATAAGGTTCACATGAAGAAGCAGGCCAATAGTTTACTGCAGTAACTGAAATTAGTATTGATTTTTTGCCTGAAAATGTTAAAAAACTATGTCAAATACAATTTATGGAGAGAACAGCCACTTGCCATGTCACCAGTCAGTTTTACATTCAATTTGTTTCCGATTTGTAGCCTGATATTAAGCAATTCAGAGCTCTGTTTTGGTAACAAAACAGACTGAGGGTTGTAAAAAAAAAAAAAATTCACCATTAGAGTGCAGGAACCATGACAGGATGAATTTCTGTAGATACTGGATCTCCTGGTCAGATAAGGTAAAGGCAATTTTCTTTCAGAGAAGTGGGGATCCCAGGGAATAGCATTGGCCAATTATTTTCGTACAATTTCCTTTTTTGGACAACAATAATGTCAAAAATCAAATACAGCTAATCAAAAATCTGTTTTGTTATACTTGTTCAGATGTTGTTGAAATTTGAATATATCATCCCTTCACAAAAACAAAAAACAAAACAAAAAAAACAAAAACCAAACAAAAAAAACCCCCAAAACCACAAACAAACAAACAAACAAACAAAAACACCCAAAAAACCCACAAATTTCTCCGTCATAGTGGGAAGCTTCTTCAGCTGTTTGAATTCTTTCTCCCTAGATAAACAGATTAGATAGCCAGACATGGATTTTTAAAATTATTACTTAACAAATCATGGAAGTCCTAGAGAGATGGATTCCTGGAAGTCTTTTGAAAGACACTTTGGGGTGGGGGGAGTGTTTTTCAGAAATATTATTAGAGTGCAATTTTGCAAGCCTTTACATGCGTGTTTAGCTTAAAACGTTTCAGTAAATACAATTAAGTGGGTAGGACTACTTATAGGCCCAGAATTAGACATCAGGTTGTTTCAGTCCACAGGGCTGTGGATTGGGTGGTTGTTGCCAGGACTGTGTAATTTTTCCTTGTCATCTCTTTGATATGTAAGATACTTGTTGTACCTACTTCATTCTAATCTCTCTTCTCATGTTACAGCAACATGGAGCCATTTCAGCTGAGGCTAACAAATGAAGTCTATTTCCTAATAAAAATACGCTCTGTTTAAGTGGATTCCTGACATCTAAGAGCTAATGTTTGAATGTGTGTTCTGTTAGCATTTAGTTCTGTGAGCTTAGTCATTACTGCTTTGAAGCCAAACAGTTTACTTTATGTGAAATTTAGTAATGCATTCAGTAATACATTTAACTCATTTCTGTAGAAATCTGCCCCTTCTTTCTCAGGTATTTCATTGTGTTGTTGGATTGAGTTTTGTATGCTTTATGGAGGAATAATTGGAGGAAGAGGAAAGGGCAGATGTCCTGGCTCAGATGTCCCGGCTCCAAGTGATGATTTTATTTTATTTTTTTCAGACTCCAGATGTTTCTTTCTGTTACTAGAATATCCAGGTGAAACTTGGAGCATAACTGGAATATTTGCAACTGTGCCACTGTGATGAAAATCACAGAATTAAAATTACTGATTTATCACATCTTTAAATATGAACAGGTTGAAATATTGAATATGAAAAAGGTTGATAGAACCTTTTTATTATTTTTCTAAAAGGCAGTGTCTGAAAAACATTGAATGTTTTCCATGGTGCTGTCAACTTTTCTTTGAGATAGTTGGTCGGAGTCTACAATGTTTCTTGTTGCATATATGTATATATGTGTGTGTGTATTTGTCTGTAATTGGAAGACAATATTTCTTTACTGAAAGTGAGTTTTGGCCAGGGATTTGTTTCATGTGCCTTACTTGAGTAGTTATAAAAATGTATTACTCTTAATTTCTGCTATGATTATCTAAACATTTATTTTCTGGGTTTTTGACCATTTTGACAAACATGAATATGTAACATTGGAAATAATAAGTAATTTTCAATATTTTTAGTGAGGAAATATATATACTGCCTGTCTTTTTTTTCCCCAAAGTGTTTCAGTAAGTTTAGTCAGGTGATACTGGCTGACAGATGTTTTCTCATGTTTATGCCATTTTGTCAAGCGTTTAATGAAATTTACTTTGATTTTATACACACTTTGCTTATCTTGGTACAAGCTGCACTACTTTTACTAGGCTTGTCTTTGAAAAGCAGTTTGGCCCAAACTGTCAAAAAATAACCAGCTATCATCTTTTTCTCCCCTTTTTCTCCAAATGCACACAGGTCATCTTAAAAAGAATAAATATATATCAAAAGTTTGGGATAAACTGTATTTCCTAAGCACTACTTTTGTTAGTGATTGTGGTAACTGCTAACCTATTTACTCTTTGTAAGAGAAACTTTCTGCAACAAACTTCAAATGTTGAAAGAATACACTTGACTGTCATGAAATGCATTTAAAAAATGAGTTTGATATAAGTAAAGAAATCTGCAGTCTGTCTCAGACCTGCAGCACTGGTTACCCCCAGAGCTGCAAGCTCTCTTTATGTTTAGAGTTTGGGGAATTACATTCACTTTTCCCTAAGTTGTTATGCCATTTTCCTCAGCTGTGGTATTTGGAAACAAATCCTTTAGGAAGAATGTAGCATCTGACCAGGAAAGAGGCAGCTTGTGCTGGAAAAGATGGCGGTCCTTTATTCTGTGGAATTTCATTGCCTAATTTTGAATCAGTCTCTCAACATCTTAGGCTTCCAAACAGAGATAATAAAACTCATCTCTGTTTTGCAAATCTTCTTTGCTCAAGAGAAATGTAATTATACACCACAGTCTTCAGGTGACAGATTTCACTGGTGTGGTGACACTGTAAGGGCCAGTTGATGTGTGTTCCTCAAGGAATTCTGAGATGGATTTGCAAAGTCTAAATCTACTACAGGAGCTAAAGGCAGATGTTTTGAGACTGCTGGTCTGGCTGTGGAGTAACACTGCAGTGTTTGGTACAGCAGGACTAGGCTCCAGAAATCTTCATGTCCATAAAATTGTATGGCAGCACTCCAGCAAGATTTAAGATAAGTTGAATAAGTAAGGCTTATCTGCAGTATAGTATAGGAAGTTGAGGAGGAAAAACGTTGTTCAGATTTTTGCAGGGTGAATTTTCTTTTTTTTAAGGGTAGGGAGGAAAGAGGTTTTCAAGTTGACAGTGCGGATACATGAAACTCAGCATAAACATTCTTTCAAACTACTTGATATAAATCCAAACAACACTTTTATGAGCGAGGTCATGACCATTGTCTTAAATAGAATGAGAAAGGAAAATTACTTGAAGAGGTGAAGTGATGTTACTGTTTCTCTGTAGAACACAATAGTTTGTGATTAATCTTTTCCCAAAATATGTCCTTACTGATACATCTCTGTGTGTTTACAGCTGAAGGGGACCTTTGTGCAGTATGTCAATATGATTGACTTAAAAATGGTCTTTCACCTTTTCACTCTCTCGAAATTTATGGCTCTATTTCCTAAGCAAAAGAATGTACTATTTGCATGTGTGAAGAGTTTTTTATATAGCTATATAAATATTCACTCTTTTGACATTATGACTTTCTTTTTATGTTTGGCAGGAAGTGAAAAATGAACTTACTGGATTTCTCTAAAATATGTAGGGAGTGATTTTCTCTTCAGACACCTATCTACTAGGATGTCTACTTGGATGTGAAGCATAACTCAGTGAAATTAGCAGGAACAAAAAACAGAAAACATTTTCTGTGGGTAAACTAATTGCTATTGATAGTATGCTTAGCATATTTTTCTTACAGAATTATGGAAGTATTTTCTATTCTGATTAGACTGATTAGTATGCCAAGAAACAGTTCTAAAGATTCGATACAGCTTCTTTTCAAGTGACATTGTATTGGTAGAATAAAAAAAGCAAATTCTTTACAACTTTTTGTTGTATTGTTTGTACTTTTCCCCCTCTTGCTGTTCATGAAAGGACATTTTCTCAGGAGTAATTCCCCATGCATGGGACTGATCTGCCTTGGTTGCTATATTCTTTCTGCTGCCTTTTCACTGATTATTTTACTTCTCTGACCCTGCAGTGAGTAGGTTTAAGGAGTGTTGATTTCCTGAGCTATTTTGCACCACAAGAAAGGAGCTAAATGGCCAAAAAAGAAAGCAGCAGAAGACCTGTCCAGTTTAGCTCCCTAAACTGGCTTGCTCAGGGTGAGGAAGACATAACTGCTGAGGCAAAGGAGGGGTGGGGATTTTTGTTTAGGGGATAGGTAGACTGGTTTAGATTGTCCTGGAACTTCATCCTCAGACCTTGAATAGATCACTTCTGTATGCAAACATAGGCTGCTTGACTGGTTAATCTGCAGCTCTGAAAATTACTGCGGGTTGCTGTAATTTATTTACTCATTGTTAGGTGCCTACAACACACAGCTTTGGAAGCAAATGTTAGTGTTAACCTGCTTTCGAAGTTTGTTTTGAGAAGAATTGGGTGGAGTAAGTTCTTGAGACATCCATCCTGACTGCTGTGGTTATCACCAATAGCAAAGGCTCAAGCTTCCAATTTCTCTGTGGTTTTTATTCAACTGCTTCTTAATAGGATCAAGAATGTAATGGCTGTCTTTTGCAGTACAGGGGCAAATGAAAAGAAACAAGCTTCGAAAGGTTCTTTCACACTTGTCCTTGATACAGCATGTATATTCAAATGCCGTATAATGGTAATTATTTTATATAAAAATTACCAGTATTGGTCACTCTTAATGAAAAGTACAAGCTGTTCAGTAAGTTCCATCTCAAATCCCTTCCCATAGAACTATTTTTGATTGCTTTTCTTCAGTGAATTGAAACAGAGCAATTACCAACATGTTTTACAGTTTCAACATTTCAACACTTGTTATTTGTGGAAGTCCTTCAGGCTTTGTTAGCAAATGTAGCAAAAGATGTAGCAAATAACTACTTCATGTATTCCAATGGTCATTGACTACAACTAGGCTTTTTCTCATTTTACCTTTAAGGCAAGCCTGTTTAAATGATTTTGACTCTGGTATGTTTACACATGAGTTTCAGACTTACTAACTTTATTTTTTAAAAGTGTAATTATAAAATACTTTTTTACATCTGTGTAGTTAGTGTTTGCAATACCTGTGACAATTTGTTTTGTGTAAGCCAGATATTTTGAGATGTTGAGACATGGAGGTAGGTGATGTAGGAAGCATAGAGTGCATAGAGTTTATAAATCTAGTAAGTGCATTATTGTTAATGTCATGGAAGGAATGTATTAATGCTCTCATTTACATAACCTTTTTAATGAAGGGCTTAATTTTCTGAAAGTTTTTATCTTGTAAAAGAGATGAAATGACATCACAGAGCTAAAACTAAAAGATTGGACAGATTTCTGTGTTAAGCTATAAACTGCTTTCCAAGAAATTACATAAAATAAATACTATGAATGTAAAGTTCCAACTTCATACGGCCACCCAGACTCTCTGTTGATGAAACCCCAGTGCTTCATGCAGTGGTGTTTGCCTCCTTAGGACATGGTGCCAGGCTAGACCCTCTTCTGCTCCACAGCCAAGTTTTTGCAGTGCTGTTAAATAATATTTCTATCAAACTTTTGATAATTTACTGACAGCATTTTTCAGTTATCTTGTCTACTTCTGTCAGATTCCACTATGCAGTCATGCTCCCTCAAAAACTCTCTTTCCAGCATATGGAAGTTAAATGTTTATAACAGAGTTACAACCTAAATTGTGCAGTAAATGTAATACTTTCACAGAAAATGCTGGCATAGTATCATTTCATACAACAGATCTACAGAACTTCTTTCTAAATGGTTAGTAGTTATTTGGACTTTCTCTGCTTTGGTGAAGTTGGTGGAGTGCCATTGTTTAGCTGTGAAGTAGAGCTAGAGTATTGGTTTTTTGCCATTGAGCAGACTGAAAACCAACAAACCTTCAGAGAGCAATGGCATTAAAGTCAGAGAAAAACTCCTGGTGTCCTCCCAAGGTCTGTAGGTGCATCTAAAGGAAAATTGATCAGCTGAACTGTTGTAATCTAAAGAGAAGAATTCTGAAAAGTATTATTTAAAAGCCTGACTTTGCTGGAAAAAAGTCTGTAATATTGAAAAGTTTGTGGTGTTTTCAATCTGAAGGTTTGAAAAAGTTTTTTCCCGTGTGAACTGATGAGAAGAACAGCAAGAATTGTTGCAGATCTCTTCACATGTAATGGAAAAAAATATATTAATTGTATCAAAAAATGACATGGCAACCTGGACTGTGTAAGATAAGATGAGTTTAAAGAGCTGCAGATGTGCTGGCTGAGTAAGACATTGCAACTCTGAAGAAGAGCTACAACTGTGGTCAAACATCTCTTACTGAGAGCAGTTAATGACAAATCATGAAAATAATGCAAGATCAGTTTTGAGAAAATGAAATTTTGTCTGGGAATCCAGCTGATATGGAGCTATAGCTAGGAAAGAAACCCAAAGAAGAAAGGATCAAGAGATAAGAGGAGCACAGGAGCATGGCTTTGTTAAAAATCTACTCCTGGCATTATATTACTGGCTCAGCTAAAGCATGACTTTTTAAAAAGCCTTAAAATTAAAATAAGACAGTTCTGCTGACTTCAGTAGAAACAAAATGGATCTTGACTGAAGTGCTGTATTGCAGCACAAAAGAAGTAAGAAGCTTTTAGCTTTCCTCCTTATTTCTGTAGCATAAAGAGTTGGTGCAGCTTGGTTTTCAAGTGGAAGTTGTGAAAGCATTTACTTCATTTTCCTGCCTGCTGTGCAGAATGGCTTACATCTGCATTTATGGGGACAGTACTTCATGTTCCTCTGAGCTGCCCAAAAAATCATAGCATAAATTTCCATTGATCTTGGGTCCTCTGTCATGCTTTAAAATGTGCATTCAGTCCATTTCTGTACATGGAAGGACCTGGATCTTTTAGTGAAGCATGACATGTCAGCAGGAAGGTTGTGCAGCTGAAAGGCAGCTGTGTCATAGGGCTTTTGGAGGGATTGATGGAGGTCTCTGTATGCATCCTTCTTTTTGACTCGGTGAGAAAATTTAAAAGGAAAGAGTTGGTTTACTAAGATCATGACTGTTTGGAAGAATGTGCATAATTACAGCATGCCACAGTTATGCAGTCAGTCAGAAAGAGAGTTTTCATAGAGCATCGTGATTTACTTTGTCACAGCTACACTGAGTGTTGCTTTAGTGTTTTCTATTGTAAATGTCATTGTTTGGATAAATTGCAAGTCTTAATGTGGTTAAAAATTCATACTTTTCACACAAACATTCACATGGTAGCTCATGCAGATGGTTCTGTGTTATGTACCTCCTTAAATTTGAGGCTGATCAGGAAGTTAAATAACTTCCCATTTAATCATGTACTTACTGTAGGATAGTATTTGAGCAGCTGTTCCTAGGGGTGGGCAGGTGCCCTATTCTGCTTTCGTTCAGCTACTTCCTGTGGTGAGTGGAAGATTTTAAAAAGGAATTAAAGTATGATGATAATTTCTTAAATATTTTAGAATGTGAAAATGTCATATTGTAAACTGTGCACGTACAATCTTAATTGAGATAACTGAGGGAGTTGAAATCAATATATAGCAAAGCATGGTTGCAAATTTACAGGTGGCTTCAGAACTTGGGAGACTTTTGGAAATGTCAGCTCAGAATGATTTCTACATACTTATTGCTAATTTTCCCATAGTAGATTTTTTCCTAGCACTCTTTTTAAATACAGAAAATCTAAAATTGTTCTTGCAAGAGGTTTCATATTTAAAATATTTCTGCTTGACAAGGGGAATGAGTTAATATTTTAATTAACATTTTTGTTAATTGAATATCACAACTGTAAATGTAAAATTGATCTGCAAAACAGTGCATCCTAGCAAATAAACCTGATTTCTGGTAAACTACATTTTGGTAAAGAAGGGTAATGTTTGTACAGCTAGAATGGAATTCCGTGTCTGAGATAAGGATAAGGCTGTTGCTCTGAGGGCAGCAGTGGCTTTCATATGGAGCTGAAGAACAGTCTCCGAGTTTTGAAAATGTCTGCCGTGCTGTCTTGGTGATGTGAGTTTTTTCTTCCCTTTTATAATTTTGAGGCAAAGAGAACTTGCCATGATGGAGCAGGGAAGAGCCAGCAAATACTGGTAGGGAAGCAGCTCTGAAGGCTTCTTAGCATAGGGGGAAATTCTGGTTCTTATTCATGAATGTGTAAAGCAAATTAAAGCCCCTGCTCCCGACCATGGCTGTAGGTGAGGACAGGACCAGAGTGGCTGTGTCCTGCCCTGGTCACCATAGCTGCTCTGCTCTCAGCAATGCACCATGGACCTGGAAAAGGGATGGTGAAGCAGCATTTTTATTAAACTGATCTTATTTACCAACAAAGCATGTTAATTGTTTAGCTGAGTGTTGTGTTTGCAGAATGGATGAGATGTGAGCTGTGACATTGAAAATTCATGAGTGAAAATTTATAAGCAGGTGGAGGAAGGACCTACATCACTAACCTGGTATCCTTCTGCACCAGAAGTCTCTGACTAGAACTGTGTCTGCATTTTGAATTGCAATGGGAAGTGCAAGTAACTCATTGACATCATCCACCTTTTGGTTTTCAGTGCAGGACTAAGGTTGGGCTGGACTCTGGGCATGATCTTCACTGCTGGTATTGCTCAGAAACAGCCACAGTCATAAAATACAGCTCTATAGTCTGCATGAGGCTCAGCCACTGCTTTGGGTATCTGCACAGAGAAGACTTCATTGGCTTGTTGTAGAATATGTTTCTCTGGGAACTCAGGGCACTTGTGATCCTGAAATCAGGGCTGTCCTCTTGGCAGATGTCTGTACTCTTGGTGTTGAGTTGTTTTCTTTCACCTGTACCCATTTTTTGTTGTTGTTGTTTGGCCTGTACTCTTGTCAGCCTGTGCTATCTACCTGAAAGGCTTACCATTTGTCTGTGCTGTCACATCGGGGGTGCTGGCATCCCCCCACTCTTGCTTTGTAAGCCTACTGGATTGCTTTTCATGGAATCATTAAGACTGGAAAAGATCCTTAAGATCATCAAGTCAGATCACTAACCTAACATTAAAAAACCAAAAAACTTCCATTTTCTGATTTCTTCCCCCAACATTATTCTCGTGGATGTAATGTGGGAAATTCTGGAAACAGTTTACAAATAATGAATCATATTCTGTGTTGATGTACGTGTACTGGTGAATGACCTGAATGTCATTTATTTTACTGGCTCAACAAGAGACCAAGGCACATGGTTCTTTCACTTGTTGATATTGGGAAGGACTGAGATAAGAGGTTGTCAAATCTCATTTAATTTATGATGCTTTGTGAACTATTTTTTTACATATGCATGTAGGAGTACTTGCAAAAAAACCAACACGGTCCTTTTACTAAAGAAATTTATGAATAAGGATTGTAAAAGTCTAGAATTAGTTCTAGAATTTTGACACTAGTTCTAGAATTCTAGCACTAGTTTGTGTTAGTAGGATTTTAGAATTTTGCAGGAAAGAATTTTTGAAATAATTGGCTGTAGTTTCTTCAATATTATCAATCAATGATGTAGCTAGGGAGTTAAATTTCCATGTAATTATTTTGCTTCCTTTTAAAAAGAATTTAATACTGAAGTTATCATATATTTCAGTAGTAATCAGAATTAAAGTCAGTGCAGAAATTTTGGTTTATAATTGGAATTAAGCCATTCAGATTGAAAAAAACATAATAATTTTAACTGTTCCTTTCTTCCTTTTGCCCAAGTCTAAGTGATAATATTTAGAATTCCTTTCAAAATGTGTTTGGAATGATGTTTGACATTTTCCTCTGTAATCCTTTTCTATCCTTTCATCTTTCCAACCATTGACCACCTTTCTTGTGTGCGTTATGTCTACTAAAATTCTGGCCTTTTTTTTCTGGTCGTTTTAATACTAACTTGGATTTTCAGTATCATGATTTACTGTAGAAACCTGTCTGTGGATTTTCTTTCTTCCAAATCCTTTGCATGAGCAAATGTGATCTTGTTTTCATGTCAAGGTTTCATCAATATTTCACAATTAATAGTAGGCCGTAAATGTCTTCTAATTCAATGACCACAGTATCTTCTAGCCTGTCTAACACTTATTGCCTGTCCTTTGGAGAAGAAGTTTTATGTTGCTGCTATTAGGCAAATACAGTCATAGATGATTTTCAAACAGATTTCCATGGCAGGTTTGTTATTCAGATGTATTGAAGTAACTGTGGGATCAAACAGAATAGTAGGGATTAGCTGCACGTTAATGAATTTTCACAAATAGTTGTTGTGGTAGTAACTGTAATTCAGAGTTTCTGAAAAGTACATGTAAACATGGGTGATTTGAGCACATAATGAAGCTAGGTGTATGCTTTCGAAGAACTGAAATTATATTTTCAGATCAATGAGTCAGCATAAAGGATTACTGCTTCTAAGAGTTCTATTTTGGTATGTAACTAAAGTATTTCCACTGAGAGTGATGGCATTCTGAGTGAAGAGATGGGTTAAATATAGAATTGCATACTGTGTAGTATAGGGTGATATCAAAATTTAGAAATAAGTATTAGAAGTTAAGCTGCATGGTGGGACATTGCACCTGTAAGTGATGAAAATTAAAGTGGGATCTTCTTATCTCTCACCTATGTACCTCCCTCTTTTTGATTTGTGTAAGGAAGTTAGGAACCAGGAACTCTTGAAGAGTAGAAGACAGTAAAGGTGCATTTCAACTTCAAAATGTGGTGGATTTGGATGAGATTTTTTTCTTGAGAGCTTATATGTCCATCTGAAAATCACATTATTCATGGATAAAAGGACAAGTGTGCATACATAGAGCAAATCCTTTGATTTTACTTTGTTCATAATGAACAGAACAGTGAGTTTACAGTAGCTCAGGAATAACTTCTGTGCTGTGAAAAAAGGTATATTTGCTCTAATTTCAGGATTTTGCAGTAGAGCTTGTGTTAGTATAGATGAGTCTCTTTTTGAATTGGATTTGAAAACAATAATTTCCTAGGTCGGTGAAATTGTGCAATTAACACTAAATTCAAAATTTAGTGTTAGATACTGAGAATTGAGATGTCTGGGAAAAAAGACATTAAAGTTCTCTTAAAGATAAATCTCATATTTAAAGTATGGCTATAACTTGAAATTATTTTCACTCAGCAATAAAATCTAAGGAACTTCATTATGATTTTAACTCTCTTCTTAGAGAACTACAGTTTCCTTTGCTAATGTGTTGTGATTCCTTTTTACAAATGCAAACAAAAAGATCTTGTATACATAAGCACACCCAATTGTTTGATTTGCACCTACAGCTGGAACATTGGGAAGAGGAATGTTCTGGGAACTGTTATGCAAATGCCAGACCAAGTGTCCTATTTTATTTCAGAGTTACCATCTAGAGTATTACCACAGCAAATGGCCTTTTTTAACGAGAATGAGGTTTAACCAGCTGTAAAATTGATAATCAGTCATGGTATTTCAGAAACTGCAGTGTGAGTGGTTTTTACATTGTCTGTGCAGTAATGGAAGTCAAGTTCCTAGAACACTGAATGTACCTGAAAGTAGTTTTTAAGCTACTCAAGAGGAATTCTAAATACTGAATTCTGTTGTTTTGTTGTGTTTTTTTTTCACTGAGCAAGAGATGAAGTTGCATGGAAAGAGTGCACTAAATATTGCACAGCCACCCATTCCATGCTGGATTGTCATGTCGAAGGGGAAGTGAAATAAGGTTGGGCAGTCAACCTTTGTTCTATTTTATCCTGTAAGTTTTGATAATATTTTCATTCTAATATGTCTGTATGTGTATGCAGTTGTACTGCCACTCCCAAATGTAAAAGCTGGCTTAAAATAGATGCAGCATGACTTTAAAACATTACTAAATGGTAATTTTTGTTGTTGTTGTTGTATATTTCTAAGATTAGCAAAATTGTTTTATTGCACAGAGCTGATACTGTTTCTGCAAGCTTATAGCCTGCTTTCTAGCAGTAGCACTTGATTTGGCTGTTGCCAGAGCTGGCATTTGAATCCAGCCTCTGTTTTCTCACATTTCACAGAATTATTTAGATTGGAAAAGACCTCCAGGATCATCAGAGTCCAACCTTTGACCAATCACCACTTCATCAACAAATTACGCCTCCAGCCCCAAATTTCAAGGCTCCTCTTGCAGGTTGGGAGGATGAGGCAAGATACAATGTACTGCTGGTTCCAGAATGGTTTATCTTTAGTATCTGTTGTTGGAGCTCTTGTTTTTTTTCCATGTATACTTTTGAGTTTGGCATGATGTTCTCTTTTGTCCAGAGCATGTAATACTTAAGCTGAAAGAAACTTGTCTTACTTCCATGTAATTATTCGTAGGGATTAAAGCAGCTTGTGTGAGCATGAAAAGACAGTTTCCCAAAGTAACAACATGAAAGTGGATCACTAGATTGAATTAGGAGTTTTTCTAGCCTAACTGTGCTGTTCCTAGCAGTGGTCAATAGCTCAGAAGTCTCTGGAACAGAGTACAGAAGAAGGACATTGCCTGTTCAATTCCTCTCTCCCAGCTTGGGGAGACAGGGCAGCTCAGGGAATCTCCGAGGTAGATGTGGTGGTTTTCTGTCTCACAGCCCTTGACAGCTTTATCTCCCTTGAATCAAATAGCCTTCAGCCCAATGTAAACTCCCTGGCAGCACAAACATCCCGTGGCAATAGGTTCTATGATGTGAATAAACCCTTCCCTTCTGTTTTAAGTGTCTTGCATGCTAGATTCATTTGCCTTCCATCTTCCTTTTAATGGGGATCCAACTAGCCAGGAAGTCTGAGTCACCACATACATAGGAGACCAGGTTCCAGCTGAATGCCTGTGATAGTCTGATGTTGTCTCTGCTTATTTCAATTTGTGCTTATCCATCAGGCGTCTCTTATCTTAGATTTGACTGCAATACAAAACAAAGCAGTCCTGATCTTCACAGACAGGCCCTGGTCCATGATTGATGACACTGTGATAATACAATTCACGATGAAATATTGTTTCAAAAATATCCTGTCAGCTCTTTTAACAGCAATGTCTAGCCAAATAATTTCTGGTATTTCTGGAGATGTACATGGCACCCTGTCAGTAAGTGAGCTCTGGTTGAAGCTATTTCCAGAATTGAATACAAATGCCCATCATAGGATAATTTAGGATGCAAGGGACCTGTGGAGGTCCTCTAGTCCAAACTGCTGATGTGCTCATTATCAGCTTCAATTAAATGATGTTTAACAATTTCTTTTGGAAAATACCTAAACATGGAAATGCCATATCCTCTCTGGCCAACCTGTTCCAACATTTGACAATGGTGGAGAAAATGTTGCCATATCGCCAATTTCAGTTTCCCATATAGCAACCGGTGTCTATTGCCTCTTGTCACACTCCTCTGCTACAGGGCCCACTGCTGACCCGTGACCAGCTTTTTGTTCACCAGGACCCTTGGATCCTTTTCCCAAAACCACTGTCTAGCCAGCAAGTGCCAGCCTGTCCTGGCATGTGGTGGTATTCCATCCCACATGTGGGAGTCTGTGTATGTCACTGCAGTGCATGAGGCCCCTCTCAGCCCATTTCCCCCAGCCTTTCTGGGTCTCTCTGAATAGCAGCTCTGCCCTTCAGTGTATCAGCCACTGCCCCAGTTGTGTTATCCATGAGGTTGCTGAAGGTACACTGTGTCCTAGCTTTTGGGTCATTAGTAAAAACAAACAGTATTGGTCCCAGTATTGCTCCCATTATTAGTCCCTGGGGAATGCCAGTGGTCACCAGGTGCCAAGTTGGACTTGATTTTGCTGATCACAATGATACTTTGAGCCGGATGGTCCAGCCAGGTTTCCACCCAAGTGATTGTGTACCCAAGTGGCCCATACAATTACTGCAGGAATCTCTGTTGAATACCTTGCTGAAGTCTAGATAAACAACACTGCTCCCTCTTAGGGCACCAAAACAGTCATCTCGTTAGAGAAGACAAGTTGATTATATACAATTTACTTCTGATCAATTTATTCAGTTATCTTATTCTCCATTTAATTGATAATGGTGTCCAGGGGCCTGAACTTAATTGGAATTTTGGCCTGCTTTTCTGCAGGTCCTCCTAGTTGAACACAGGCAGAAAACCTGTCCTTTTCTGCTTAACAGGAGACTCCCCCAGTTGTTGTGACCTTTCAAAAGTGGTAGAGAGCAGCCTGGTAAAGGTTTTAATGGTTCTTTCACGCCCCTCAGATGGATCCTGTGAGGATGCCTGAGGTGGAGCTCTGTATGTCCCAGGGAACAACAGCAAAAAAGGCATGAAGTGCCCATCTTCTGTCCCCAGGTCTCCTGCTCTACCAAGACAGTGTGCGCCCATTTACTTTCTTTAGTTGCTAATTTATTCGTAGAAGCTTTTGTTCTTGTCCTTCACACCCTTTCAGTGTGAGAGACTGTGCCTGTATGTGTGTGTATTCTGGTTTTCTAGGGATAGAAATACTAAATGCTTCCTAGTTTAAGAGAAACAGGTTTAATCACAGTCATTCTATTTCATGCTCCATGCTTTTATGCACAGCACAGGATTTTTTACACTATTCAAAGTGATGTAATATGTTTATTATGGTTGTACGTGACATTTGAATATCTCACAGACACTGATAAGGTGATGTTTTTCCTGACTGAGCAAAACTGAGGTGCTGTGTACAAACACAAGTGTTTATTGCTTATATTTGTCTCTTCAAGCTGCAATAGTTTGGAGTGTTTTCTTGAGTGTCTTAATATTATGTAATGTTTATTTTTAAATACAGTTCCTTCTGATATAATTTGCAATTAGCATTAAAAGCTTCTGCAAGCTGATTCATAAGGCAGAGAATATAACAACACCCACTGAGTGGAATTTATGGTTAGATAAACAGATTAGAAATCAAGAGCTGTTATTTTCCTGAGTTTGTGGTCAACTATGATAGAAATTTTAATTTTTCTAATGAATTCACATGCTAGCAGCTTCTAAAACAGGGTTCTGAAGTTCCTTTATGTCTTTTAAACTTTACATAACTAGTTTTTAGTGACTAAAGAAATAAAAGTTCTTCCATGACTAAACTAATTTATTGATGAAGTAGTTGAAAAACTCCTTCAGAAGAAATTTTTTATTCTCTTCTGTGGCCCTTTGCATCACCTCCTCTTCAATGAAAGAAGCCCAAAGATCTTGATAAAGGCTACCCACAGCTTTGGGGAGCAGTTATTTGCAATGTGAAGGTCCTAACTAATCTTATGGGAGAAATAGCTAATTAATATAGATTTGTGCCCAAAACAAACTTTTTGCTCAGAACCTTGGAAAATGAGTAGTTATAGCAGCAGGTTGCAATAGGCATTCACTTCACCAGGCTTGCTGAAATAGGTCTTTCAAAATCTTCAGATAGCAAGTTCCTGTCAACACTTCTTTTCTACTGCTTTACTTCATACTATTTTAACAGTAAAGAAATTCCTTATTCAAGGACTGTCTTTATCTTTGCAAGGACAGAAGTTTTTGGACTCATTGATACAAAAACTGATTTTAATGTTGCTGACCTGCCATATGCTCAGGTCAAAAGTAATTGTAGCATCACAGAATAACCTACCTTTGAAAACCTCCAGAGGTCATCTAGGTTCAACCTCTGTTCAAAGTGGCTGCTTAATGTCTGTCCTGAGTGTGAATCCAGTCTCTTTTATACAGAACAGCCAGTCATGTGGTGGGACAGGGTTAGTTTTTCTTCCTGTTTAGGGGGAGAGTTTTCTAACCCTTTTAGTTGGGCTTGTCAGGAGAGACAGACTCTATTACAGTCCTAGAGGCTGAGGCTGTTGACCTCTTAAGTATTTTTTTGTTATTGAAGTTGATGAGAAAAACTTCCCTTTTTGATAATACCTCATCATCATGGATTTTACAGGTGATGAAACAATTGCTTTAGTCAGTTCCTAGAAGAATGTATATAGAGTTCCAGCAGAAAACATCCAGAAAAATTCCTGTTCTGCTTTAAAATCTGGAATGTTTCATTAGGAGACTTAACACAGGAATTAGAATTGAAGTGTTATTTCTGTTATTTTCTTTTAAATATTTATGTATTTTAACATATTTACATGTAGGTTTTTCCATACTGCATCCAAATTCTGTACTTCAAAGTTAGATGTGATTTTGATTACCTCAGTTTTATTCCTCACTTTAACTGG
Organism: Illadopsis cleaveri; assembly: GCA_013399915.1. Classification (NCBI taxonomy): domain Eukaryota; kingdom Metazoa; phylum Chordata; class Aves; order Passeriformes; family Timaliidae; genus Illadopsis; species Illadopsis cleaveri. The sequence continues at coordinate 57,649 of VXBB01006675.1, read as the reverse complement.
AAATCTGGGCTCATGGAATTATGGTGGAGCACTTGCATTTCAAGAAATATGTGGTGCAGCTGATTAGAATATGCTGCTGACATCAAATTTGAAGTTAGGCAGGAGATAACATGATGGGCAGGCCATTATTTATGTAGTTAGAAGTGTTTTAAGGAGTGATTTTAAACAGTTGCTGGTATTTTTAGTACAGGGACATTTTATAATTTGCTCTGAATCAGTGACTACAAAAAAACCCAAGTCCTTTTATAACTTCTAATTAATCATGCTTTTAAAGGAAGAGGGTGGTTTAGGTTTTTTCTGGATTTTTTTCAAGTCATGTTCTTCGCAGCTCCAGGTACTGTAATCGAGGTAGTTACAATTTTTATTATTTACCCTCATAAGCATCCTTTTTAGTCAGTAGATTGTCTGCTTGTGTCTTATTTATCCATGACTGCTAAACAGATTAGTAAGAATACATAATATAATACAACCACCAGCATTATGTGAAGGAATATATAGGAAATATATCTATCCAAAAACAAGTTCACAGTGGAATTGAAGGGTGAGTGATTCTGATGGTGTAACACACAATGGATGGTTGCTGGCAGTAGCTTCACACACTGAACTGTCTGAGCTTACAAAAAGACAAATAGAATAATTTTCATGATGGAGAAGTGGGATTCTTAGTTAACATGGAGCAAGGATGACCTTGTGGTCAAACCATGATTTTAAGAATAGGCTGCACTTCTGTCTCCATCCTAGAGCACAGATGAGCCTCCTGACCTTTTATCTGTGTTTCTGATGTTACCTCTTAGTCCAGCAGCTGTAGCCTTTGGAAGCCCTTTTTGGGAAAAGAAGAATGAATAAAACGCTGAGTGTTGCATTTGGATTTTCTTGAAACGTAGGTAATTCCATTTTTTCAGGATGTCCGAGAAACAATTCCAGGCATGGGTTTATTTTTTGTGCATTTGTAGATAGTCTTTTTGCAGTTCTAGTACTTGGACTGTTTTGCTTGATTCCTTGGGCAAACTCCATCTGAGCTGGTGCACAAATGACTGAGGGAAAATGACAGTCAAAATTACCACTCTTGCTCTCTTATTAAGGAGCAAAGATTGCTAATAAAGGCCTTGGAGATTTACAATGAATAGGAAATTATCTCTAGTGTCATTTTAACAGATGTGTAGTTGTGAGCTTTGGTGCACATTAATGTTTGAAAGCAGTGTGAGTTCTAAAATCAAAAGTAGCTAAGAACCTGGATATGTGCAGTGACTTCAGTTGAAAGCAGATTATGCTGAAGTACTGAATTTTTCCATGGCTACAGTGATAATCAGCAACACATGCAAGACCAGTTTTATTTTATTAAAGCTTAAAGAGAAAACAGCAACAACCAATTTGGAGGAAAAAAGTGCATTTTTTTGGTTAGGGTGTTTTTTTTTTTTTTTAAGTGAATAATATTAAGCTGTATTTTCAGAGCTTCTGGTTTACTCATTTTTCAGTTCTTCTTCTTTGGCTTGATTTATTGCCTTTGTGTATTTCTTACAGTAATTTGTGAAGAGATTTTAGGTAGGCTTGGAAGGAATTTTAGAGATCACTGCTAAAGGATATACAGCTGGACCTACTATAATAAATATTTCTCTAGCTTGTGAATTTCTTGTGAAGGTGATTTCTCAACTCCTTGAGGAGCTGCATTATGTCAGTTTATCACTACTGCTATTTAGAACTTTTTTCCCTGATCTGCTCTCTAACTGTTGTGCCTCATTCAGCTAATTTTTTTATGCTGTTTTTGGGGAATGTGAGGAGTTGTCTATCATCAGCATTGCTCGTAACAGCCTTTTATGTTCTGAGAGAACTTGGCCTGTCTCTTTAGACTAACCTTTTTAAAGACTGAAGTCTCTGGTCCTGACAGCCCATTTTAGCACAAATTGCTTATCATTTCCCTGCGCTTGTTAACTTCCCTTCAGTTCATTTTCAACTTGTCTTTTGCAGTCCTCTGTATAGGGATTCACAGAACTGGACACGATATTCTGGCTTAGGCTGTACCACTATCAGTGAATGATTTCTGATCTTTATTTGCAAAAGAATCTCAGTTCTCTGTAAGGTCTTATCCAATGCACCTCCTGTTTATGCGTCTTAGACTGGACTTCTAGTCTGCTATAACCCCATGTGATTTTCCATGATCTTCCTGCTTGGTCATTATTTCGATTTTTATATTCTGTGCATTTAACTTCTTTGAAAAGCATATGTTAATGGAGATTTTTTCCCCCTTTTTGTACTTTGAGTTGCATCTGGCTGTATTTTTTTCAAGGTTTTTTTTCCTTCTTTTTGAGGTCATTTCGAATGCAGTAAAAAGCCTCTGCTCAGAACTCCCAGCTTGGTATCATGAATTTATTTATTTTATTTTTAGTTCTTAATAGATCTGTTTCTAATTCTGTTGCTTTATTGTGGCAATGAAAATATTCTGTAGAACTGAAACCGGACAAACCCAAGGGAATTTCTTTTTGACACACTTTTCCAAGTCCTGATGATTACCAAATTCCTAATTGTTATCTTTTGGACCTTTTCTCCATGATTTCCTATACCATTTTTTTTTACTTTGCTAATGTGAATGCTGAGTCTTGCCTTTTATTCCTATGTTAAGATGCTTTGCTTTATTGATTACTCCCTATAATCTGCCAGAAATCTTTTATATGGCACTGTTTTATCTTTGAGAAGAATACAAAAAACCTTAAACCCTAGATCTCACATATTAATCTTCTGTGTGTTTGCAGGATAATTTATGTTTTGTTCTAACTCCCCATTGCCAAATATTCTGATCTGTAGTTTGGAAAACCCTATGCCTTTTAATGGGAGTGCTTTGATTTATCTTTTTCAGTCCTGCTGACCTCTCCTCTTCTCCTGAGTTTTCAATGTAAATTGGTTAGGACAGTCTCCTTAAATACTGAGTGAATTTCAATGGATCTTGCTGTCCTCAGCACATTTCTTCATGAATATAATGATTTTCTTTAGGATTTGTTTTCATTCTTATCCCAGAAAGCATGGAAAACTTAAACCTTCTGTGCATTCTTTGTTTTTTGTAACTCCTATTGGATTTTTTTTTGATCATTCTTAATATAAAGTGTCTTCCATTATTTCCTCTTGTCTTTCATAAACTACAACTCATTATACCCCTTTTGCCTTCCTGGTCATTGTTTATATGCTTTTACTGTTCTATAGTGGTGTTCCTTAACATCCATCTTGTTGCCTCTTGAACAATTTTGTGATTATACTTTTCTGAGTATTTAGGAGGAAGCTGCTTTTGGGCTGTTAACATCCTTGTTATCATTACACTTTCACACTGTGCCTTTCAAATAGCAGGGGAAAATGTATAAAACCATTAAAATATGCACATAAGATGCAGCACATAAGAGGACATGTCTTGAGGAGTATTGCTTGTATGATGAAGAAAAATTTGCCTGTATTTGATAGCAGACAACATTGAAACCATTTCAGTATTTGTTTACCTTTATGTACAGAAACATTGCCAAAAGCCTGTTGTTAAGTATTTACATACTCATTTGTGGACTGTAGCTGCTTTTAGGTTTCTAAACTGTACAAACTCCATACTGTTAAGAAAAATCTGTTAATTAATGTAAAACTGTTAAAGAACTAGAATAGCAAGACCTCCCAGCAGTAAATGTTGGCTGCATTATCATAGCCCAGTTTAATCCTTCACATACTGATTACTAATGCTTAAATAAGAGAGAAGGGAATTGCAACATATCCTAGAGATCACTGAGCAGGACAGGCTTGGGAAAAGGCTGTATTTGCCTTGCATATGACCTTTCAGTTGTTTTTCTTGTATGCTGTTACTGAGATGTTCACCTTGCATACAGATGTAACTTCTGTGTTATGGAAAGAAGTAATTGCTCAGGAAAGACCAGAATTATTTAAGGGTCCCACTGGCATATGGAAGAACATAGTGGAGTCCTGGGGAGTCCTTAGTCCTGGGGAAGACTCATGAGATGCTCACTTCCTGTGTTCGTAGATTTGGGAAGTTCTGCCTTTAAAAGCATTTAGGCTCAGTTGGAAAAATGCAATGTGATGTTACAAGACTTTTCTATCCTTACTTCTTGCTGCAGCACATCATATTAAATTTTATTTGACAATTTGAATGAGGAAAGGAATATTGTTTTGGTTTTCTTACAAATAATGGTTTAGTGGAATTTTCATGGGATCTCATGGGTGTAGGTTGGAAGGGAACCTTGAAAGATAATCTATTCCAACCCCTTGTCCGTGGGCAGGGGCATCTTTCACTAGATCAGACTTTTTATATTTATTGCAGGATTATGAATTGTTTTCTGAACTAACTGATACCTTTTCTGTTCAATCATCCACTGTTTGGCCTGGTGTTTTATTTTTTTCACATCATGAAAGTGAGGAATCAGTCAAAATAGCCAAAGCTGCTTTCAACAGCCAGTGGAGTTTACATGCACATATCCATGTTAGACAGGTTCAGACAGTTACTTTAACGTCAGAAGCTCTCATCAACACAGAATGGTTTAATTTGGTGAGGGCTTCTGTGGGATTGCCTGGAATTAATATTAAGCTCATTATTGAGAAGCTACTAGTATTTTTCCCTATTACTGACCCTTCTGTCAGAGAAGAATATAAACATCTAGTTCCTGTATTTCATGAACTTTTCTTGCCTGTTTTTTCTTTGGTTCTTTCAGGTTGGTAAACAGTGCAAACTGCTTGCTGGGAAAGCCAAGCTACATGTTGTCCACAAAGGGTGACTGCTGTCAGAGTGGCCAGGAACTCTGCTCCTCTGTCTTCCTACCCTCTGTAGGAGGGTGTCACAAAATTTATCGAGTTTGGTCTTTTCTCTTGGAAACCATTTCAGCATGTTTGCCATCAGCAGAAGGCTTTTGATGGGGGCAGATCTGTCCATGCCAGAGATGCATTTGCTTGGAAGCTGCTATTTTTGGCCTGTTAGCTCGGAGTCTTTTGTAAGAGCAGAAAGCGGAAGTGAGCAGTGAAATTCCTTTAATAGCACACTTCCTGGTTGAAATGACTTATCTATGAGGCCTAGACAGAGGAGACGTCATTTCCTGGATTACTTCTCTTCAATCCCAACTGTCTGTTTCACTGCATAATTTTTTGACCCAGCTTCTTCTTAATTGTAGTGAATTTTTCTGTTAAGTGGTATAAACTAGGTCTTTCAATGAAAATGTAAAGCTTTAAGGAAACAACTTCTGGCAAAATGCTAGTGTGTAAGACAGGTTTTTCATAAATTACATGTTGATATGAACTTCAAATCTCTTACATTGAAATTTTGTTTAAAAGCTTAAAATCTTGTTTTTGAAAGAGTATAGTAATAAGGTTTGTTCACAGGGCTAAAACAAATTTGACACACTTTCTGTTCCTTGTGATGACGATACTGATCACCTCTCTTTGACACCAGCTGTATCTGGCTGTGTTCTAGAGTTAGGACACTTCCAAAGAGCTAAAATAGTCAGTTGTGTTGTTCTCAAATTTCCTTTCATTAATAACTGCTTGTGAAAATTTTTACCTGGAGCCCATGAAAAAAAGGCAAAAAGAGATAATTAAAAATTAGCTGCAAATGTGATTCTCAGTTTGTATAGACCACAAAAAAACCATGGAATCAGAATGACACAGGGGAAAAAAAGTGACATCTGAAATGATAATATACAGTTCCGCTTAAATTGGAACTTATGATTGATTTGAACTTCTAATCCAACATCACTAAAATTTTTGTTGGTGATAATTATTCTTTCCCCTGATGTTTTGCGTACGATAGAAGTCAGGTACACTATACATGGGTTTCTTGGTCATGCACTAAAATATTTTCACATGAAAAGACATCAGGTGACCTCACCTCTGTTCCCCTTCGAAATAGGAAGAACAAAAATACGCCCTGCTGATTTTTGTTACCACTGACTTCTTTTACATCTCCCTTAAAATGTCTACCATTTGTTAGTGATCATGAGAGTATTTTCCCAGTAGCAGTGGAAGAAGGTTGGAATTCGGTGTAGACTGCCATCTAGTTGGAATTGATACTTCACTGAGCTAGGTAAAATCCTAAAAGGTGGCCCAGCTGTTCTTATCAGGGCATTCAGCATGGTCCTTCTCTACATGTTACAGGGTGAGAATCCATATTTCTGCAGACACACTGTGCTGCACAATGAGATGCCCTTTTTTAAAAGTGGTGTTTGCCAAATCAAGAGTAGTATGGATTCTATTATGCTGTTTTGCAGGAAGTCATCTCAAATTAGTACTTTCTGTTGGATTTGTCCAGATTATTGGGCATTGCCTGTGCAACTCACGTAGTGACTAATCCATAAGTATATAACAACTTCATTATTTTGGTTTGGTTTTATTGTATCTTCTGTAAAAGTGTTATATAAGTCAGGAATAGGTAGTAAGTCTTCTCTCACTCTGAAAGATGAGTATGTTGTCCTGGTGCATCACTTCTTTCTCCTTAATGTGTCTTGCAGCAACTGTTATGGCCAAGGCTGAAATAATTCCTATATTTACTGTTATTAAAGCAACTACTGTGCTTTGACTGACTTTGTTTGCTTCTTTACACTGTCTTATGCTTCTTTCTGGTAGGAAGTTCTGAAACTCTGTGTGTAAGACTGTCATAACAGTTACAGTTACATAGAGTCAAGAGTAAAATTCCACCTTTTCTGTGCAGCAGTGGAAATATTATACGTCACATAATGTTTGAGGTTGGCAAAGACCCCTTGATATTGTCTAGTCCCACACCCTGCTCACTGCAGGGTCAACCAAAGCAGGTAGCCCAGGACCATGTCCTGTCAGATTTTGAATATCTCCACTGGAGGAGACTTCACAGCCACTGTGGGCAATTTGTTCCAGTACTTGACCACTCCCACAGGAAAAAGGTGTGGTGTTCAAATAGCATTTTGTGTGGTTTACCTTATTTCCATTGTCTCTTGTCCTGTCAAAAAGCAGAACCTTTTCTTCAGTCCTTCCCATCAGGTACTTACAGACACTGATGAACCTCCCCTGCCCTGAGTCTTCTCCTCTCAGGCTGCAGAGTCACAGCTCTTTGAGCCTCTTCTCCTTGGAGAAATGCATCTGTGCCTTAATCTTACTGGCCCTTTGCTGGGCTCCAGTAGATCCCTGCCTTTGATGGTTTGGGAGACCAGGAGTGAACACTGCACTCCAGATGGGACCTCATCAGTGCAGAGTAGAGAGGAACCTGTTGTCCACCAGGACTTTCAGGTGCTTCTTTGCAAAGCTGCTTTCCTTCTTGTCAGGCCACAGCCCATTCCTGATACCTGGGGTTTTTCCTCTTCAGCAGCAAGACTTGGCTTTTCCCCTCACTGACCTTTGTGAAATCCTTCTCTGACCAGAGAAGTGCCAGTGCAGGAGTGCCCTGCTGGTGACTGGCTCCAACTGGACTTTGTGCCACTGATCAGTCTTCTGGGCCGAGTCTTTCAACCAGCTTTTAATCATTTGTCTAACCCAAACTCCATCAGCAGCTCTGTGACACTTTCCAAGACATTTTTCATTTGTTAGGAGGTAATAAATAAATAAAATAAATAAATTATCCTCATTTTGAAAATGGTCTTAACCATTAATGTGTTTTGTGGTGTAAACTGATATTGCCACAGATGAGGTGGTCTTATTTTTGTATGAGCTTATTTAAGACAAAGTGGCATTCAAAATGTATTTAATACTTTTAGGCTTTGCCTTTGAATTCCTCCAGATATGTTATTAAAGTGAATATAGTAATTTTAGTAATATTTGCTATAAATTATACCTTCACAGATATATTAATAAAAATTATAAAATCAGCGAGTTGTTGGCTATAGCTTCAGTTATTAAGAAGACTGAAAAGCTATCTAGTTCTGTTGGCTCCCTATTAATAAACATGATATGGTCTCTGACTTAAATCTCTGTGATGCCCTGTCAAGGCTCAAAAACCTGAAAAAGCAGTCTCAGGAATTTGTTCTTAGGGCAATGAATAAAAGCTGCCAGTTCAGGCTGAACACTGGAGCTGCTGACAGTGATTGGTGTCTCAGACTCCTCTTAGTATCTGAAAATAATTTTTAGTTTTATTTGTCCCTGTGTAACTGGAAAAGTCTCTGTGTTTCAAGAGTAATTTTCCAGGTTGCAGAAAGGTGGAATTGAGTAAAGTCTTGTAACAGGCATTTGAAATACTATTTTTAGTTTAGTTTTGGTGATCTCATCCCTTGCCGTTTTAAGAGTCTCAATTGTTTTCTGCTGAGGCATTGATAATGGGTAGCAGAACGGCATGTGGAGTTCTGGCTCGTCTTCTGTTGAGTCACTTAGAAAAGGTATTCAGGTCTTGTGAGCCTAAATTACATGGTGAATTGTCTTCTTAAGTTTAGATCACATCTTGCTTCCAAGAAAAATGTGTGGTTGGTTTTTGAATGTCCAAAATGAGAAGATAGAGAGACTTTGATCAAAGCTATAATATGGATATACAAACATAAAGTCTTTGCAGGAAAAATGTAACAGAAGTAAGAAAAATGGATTGACTGAACTCAGTATCTTAAATCAGTGTTTAATGAGTAAGATTACTTACTGATTATGATTAAAACTACTACTCCAGTTTAAGTCCCAGTGCCACTAATCAGTGGTAATATAGCTGTACTGTTTATAGAATTTGGAGCCAGTCACTGTGTGTTGGCTCCTCTGCTGGTTTATAAACATACTTGAGTGCTTGTTTGATTTGCCTACTAGGAATGTAATGCATGCTTGAATAATATATAATCAGTCTCAGTGCAGCAATTTTAGGGAAGTTGTTAATTAAGGTTTTAGAACTCAATTAACTTATTTTTATTTTTTTTCAGGATGGCTTGAATTCTTTGGTCCTTGATCTGGATTATCCAGCGCTGAGGAAGAACAAGAACATTGATAATTTTTTAAATAGATGTAAGTTGCAAGTAGCCCTTAAGCAATTACATTGTTGTGATCTGAATCATAAGAAGTTGAGTGGTCAGAAATGCATTGCCCATGGTTATTCTATTAACTTTTATAACTCTGAATTTCAGAAAGCTTTGGAGGACCATTTATTACAGAGAGAAATTTCATGTTAGGGAGTTGTTATATCGTGAAAATACATTGGAAAATACCAGATTTTCATTTTCCTAAATACAGTTGGAAAAATCCCTTTATGTTATTTTCCTATCTTACATATGTGTAGCTACATAACTTGCTAAGTATATCCTAGTTATTATTCTTCAGGAATTCATTACACTGAATGTCAACATTGTTTATATAGTCGTATTTAACAGAGAAGCCTTCTGTGGGTTTTTAAAACTAAATTGTTGTACCTTAAAATCTGTTGGTTCACTTTTGAATCTTTGCATAAATGTTTGTGATTCTCCCCAAATTAATTGTAGACAGGATCTTGGAGTTTATTAAGCATATGATTCTTCTTCAGAGTATCTGTATTTTGTGGTTTTGAAGTGTTTTCTATTCATGTGTATAAGCAGAACCTTTTTTCTTGTAAAAATAGCAGATTATTTGTTTTAAAATGTAATTTGCAGTGAGTAAGCCTTCTTGGAATATCTATGCTTTGTAATGAGCTTATTTTGAGGTACATATTTTTTAAAAAGAACTTCTCTATTGCATAGGTTGAGGTTAGGTTACTGCAGATGCATTCTTATCAGCAACTCCTTTTAAATTCTTTACTGGTAAGAGCTGTATGTGTCTGCCCTCTGTTGCCCTGGGACTCCTTGGAATATCCATTCACACTCCTCACTTAAATAGTGTGGTGCAGTAATTTGTGGTGAGTTCTTTGGAATTCAGTGCTTCTCCATGAGATTTAGCAGACCCCCGTAGATGGACATACAGCTTTTACAGTTGCCAGTAAAGTCTCATTTGAAGAAATCACTTAAAATGCAGTAAATAAGAAAGAGAAGTTTAGGACATAGAGGCATACCTTGGGATTATTTTCAGTTTGAGTTCAAAGGAATTCAAGCAGATATTTATGAAAGAAAGGGTTTGTAACAGCATTTTAATTATCTTTGTTATTTGAAACTGAGCATTATATGTGTAAAGTGAGGGGAACGTCCTATGAAAAAGACATAAATAACATTTATCAGCAACTTCTATAATGTGGTCATATTTGCTTTTACATTACTAGTTTTGCAGTAGAACAAAATTAGAAGCCTCTCTCTGATCAGAAGACCAGTGTCTTTTGACTATTAGAAATAGTAACTGTGGGAAAACAATTTAACCTCAAGAACAGGCTGGCATTTTGTCTGTTATTTGATTGGTTGGTTTTTGTTTGTTTCCTTGTTTGTTTTCTGCCCCTGAACATTCTGGCTGTCTGTCTCCCTTTTTTTGAAGGCTGTTGCTCCTTCTCCTCCTCTAGGTTCTCTCTCATTTTTACAGTAAATATTTTTAAGTATCTTATGTAACCTAGAGGCTACCACTAATGTCAGAACCGTGAAAATATACTTTTGTTCACAATTTTATTACTGCTTTTTTGTAGTTAAATCAGCTGACAGTATACAGTTGAAATAGCCAGATACTAGTTAAAAGAATTTTGAGATGTATTGCAAATAAAATCAGAGTAATCAATAAAGAGCTTTCAAATAATCATCCTTACCTGTTGAACTTTAAAAAATGCAACACCTGACTAATTTGGCTAACATATCATGTGACATGCAGCTTTCTTAAGGGTCATGCATGTAACTTCTCTCCTGTTTCTGTACTGACTGGGAGAGCATAAAAACAATGCTGCATATCTTCTGGGATTTACACTTTGGGAAAAAAAATAAATTGTGAAATGAGACTTTGTAAACGTTTGAGGCTGGTAATATTTTGATACTGCAAAAGAAAGAATCAATCCTGCCACAGTGATTCATTTCAAAGTCTTTTCTGACACAGGTGGTTGTATGGTTTGTTATATATCACACAGGGGAACTGAGCAGAATTAAATGCAGAGAGTTGGGTGGTTCATTTTTCTTTTTATTAAAACTAGTCAGGCAAAAGAAAAGCAAAGACCAGTTTCTGATTTTCATTTCACTTTGCTGATACTTGTGCTAGCAGAAAGTGAGGCACTCAGGTACAGGAAAAAACCAGGACAACAACTGGGTTTTTGTTGACATTGCCATTTTATGCAGTTTAAAATTGCTAAACTCATAGCTCAGGTCTTCTTGGAAACTGTTCTGAGGGTAGCAAGTTTCACTGGAAAGAGTGTGGCACGTGGTTGCTGGAGCCTCTTGCCACCTTAGGCTTGGAAGAAAAGTTGGGAACTGTATTGAGAATTTTTGGAACTGTAAGTTGTGCTTTCTTAGGGTAAGGAACGGTGAGTTCTTGTCTCTTGTGATTTTTCTCAGCATCTGAGGAACAGTCGCAAATGCCCAGCTGAGAACTGCTGTCAAAAGGTTCTGACAAACTCTGCTGAGCAGTCTATGCTGGGGGCCTGGAGGCTGCATCCCTCCCTAAGGCTTCCTGAGGCAGGCATGGAGAGGTGGCAGGGCCTCCTGTGAGTTACACTGTGCTGCACAGTGAGGCAGCTAAAGCAGAGTCACTGCAGTTGTTTTCATCCATATTACACAAGTCGACAGAAATTGTGGAGAACACTAAATAATCATCACACTTTCAGTCAGTTTAATCATTTAATTCTTCCACAATAACACTTTGATAAAGGATTTTTTTTTTTTCCCCACCACATTCCCAGGGGTTTGCATATACCCTACTTCCAACCTACATCAAGTCATTACTATTCAGGTCAATGTTTTATTAATAGCTTATTTTAATTTAAAAATGAAATAGCTTGCACTTCGGATGAGACATTAATTTATGTTCAGCTCAACTCATAATTGCAAGCTGAAACTCAGATGTTTCAACTGTTTCACAAAGACAATTTATTAATTGTCCATACCATAGGAGTTTGGTGTATTCTGTTTCTGTGACCACTTTGCAGAAGCAGCCTCTTCACTTGTTTAATATGAAAGAAATTCTTTAATTGCCTGCTTTGCCTTACTATTCTGATTTCCTACCACTTTCTCTAAGGCATCAAATCAAAGTAGAGCCTGTGTTTGTTAGAAGAGGCACATTAAATATCTCACATAATACAACCATTCCTTTTCAGGCTTTTCTTTCCTTTTCTATAGCTTTAATCAACTGTTGGGATTCTGATGTAAATTGCTGTGTTTTTTAAAGTATTCACTGAACAGAAAAGCGTAATGCAATATTTAATTCCCAAAATAATGAGAGGAATCTCATAGTCCTCTGAGAGCAAAAACTAATTTGCTTATTTTAGAAAAGAAAGCTGAGTTTTTCAGCATGAGGTTGGTGTAACAAGTCTCTGGTCTTTTCTTCTTCTGTCATCCAGGCAAAGACAATAGGCTGAGTAAATTCTTCCAAGTCGATTTTTCTGCCGTGTAAGATTCACCAAGTGTTGAATCACGTCTTAGTGGCTTGTCCCTTTTTTGGTGGTCTCCCATTCAGATGCAACTTAGTCTTAAATAGTTAAATAACAGGTTTAAGCAATAGTTGAAAACATTTAATCATTTATAATCTTATAATCATGAATAGAAGGCCACGAAGAATGGATTTTGAGTAAGCCCAAACAGCAGCACAGAGAGTGGTGCCATCAACAGGCCTGGTACAACCCAGAAGTCTTAACTCCCTAAATGGATCAGTGATTTTCTATACATTATTCAGCATCACTCAGGAGTTGGAAACTTGTGTTGTTAAAATGATTTGCTAATGTTATGTAGGTTGGCAGACTTGTAGAGTGTACTGACAGTGGATATATTTGCAGCAGAACAGACTTCTGTAGAGATGTGGCACCTGTGCACCAGTTCTAGACTCCCTGAATAAACTCCCTGAAAAGTTCCTTTGGCCATTTTCCTCTCCAAGCAGACACTGCTTACTTGGAAGATGTATCTGTTAAGATTAATTTCTTGCAAAATCAACAGTTCTGGTTCCTTCCCTTGCATTTTGTTATGTCATTTGAAGTTGCTGAGTCCTGCCCAGCCATGTGGTTACCAAAAGAACGTGTTATCCGGGGTGGTGTGAGTGCCTTTCCAGGGCTGCAGCTCTGTGTGCTCTGGGCGTCCTGTCAGCAGCACTCATGAAATGTCAGATGCCAACAAGAATCTTAGAAATTTAGTGCACTATAGAACTTCCACTGAGTTAAGGAGTTAATTGCTTCTCTGGTTTTCTCTTGGCTTCTCTAAGGCAGCTCCCTGCCAGGTCTTTGCAGTCACCTCAGCAGGTTGGGCTCCAGTTCCATTCTTAATGATATTGTTCTGGTAGGAGTAGAGATGAGAGAGGTATCAAATAACCAACTTTCCCAAGCAGAGCATGGAAGCCACGGTGTGTAAGAGAGAATGTCTTAGATGTATAAACAAGTTATATGTCAGTGTCATTAACCACATTCCCTTTTGGGTACTTGGTAGATACAAAGCAATTCAGCCTGCCATCAGGCTTATTTTCATTACATTAGAGATGTGTTCTCTGTAAGCCAGAGGGCTGCTGCCTTCTGTTTCCCTGTGTTCTGCCCTTCTCCATCTATGCAAGAGAACATACTTCTCATGTTCCCCTGTCATTTCTCTGAGGGAGGAAGCATCACCCTGTCTGGACCTGTGCCTTCTAATTCCTCCTGATTCTGCAAGGTCTGCAGCAGCTTCTTCTTCACACACCTTTGACCAGACACTATGGATGCACCCCTAATTATTTCAGTCTTTCTGTTGTGCTTTCTGTTTGGTTTTGTTCAGCTGTGGGATTGCAGCACTTCCTGGCTGTACTTCAGTTTAACTTCTGGCTGGACTTCTGCCTAGGGCAGCAACTTTTGACTTAATGTACTCCATAGCAGCACTCATTGACTGACTGTGTCTGATCTGTGGGGTAAAATTGCACTCCCTTGCAATTTTATTCATCATATATACATTCCCCAGAACTGCTTGATGCACATTCTTTTTTTAAAAAGAAAATAGCCTGCATATGAACTTTTTTTTACCCTAAAAGGCAGAAAAGTTTGGGTGTTTCCTTCCTCCCCATCCCCCTTTACTCTCCTAGACAGGTATTTTTTCCATTTTCACAAGCATTTGCAACCTTCAGCCACATTCTTGCTGCCATCTGTCAGTGGCTGATCCAAACACTCTGCCCTTTCAGAAAGGGAAACTTCATTTGTTTAAAAGCTATAGTGCCATTTTCAAATAGTAAATCAAAGACTGTCTTTAAAGACTCTTTGTATCTAGCATTCCTGTTCCTTCCTGTGTTAAAGAAGAAAACTTGAGTCATAGGTGATGGTATTCTCATGTTTTAGGACTTTCACTCAAATGTCACAATATTTCTATAAGATTCCATTGTATTCTGCAGCTGGGGAGTCCATCTAATGCCTTCCTTTAAACATAACATTTTTCTTCTGCTGGGCTTTGTGCTGTTGCAAATTCATGAGACGTGCATACAGATACCAAAATTTTCAAACTCATCGGTGTGAAATCTGAAAATTCAGACCACTACAAGAAGGCTGCTGTTGGAAAGGTCTCCTGCACCCAGAATTAGATCATGTTATGTGATACATGAACTAAATGTTACGATCCAGTATGTTGCAATTATTATGTGGCTTCAGGGTTAATCTAAGCTTGCCTTCTTGCATCCCAGTTTTTTGTTTCAGGTTAGTTCCATGCATTGATTATCTGTTTCATATCCAACAGATTTTATGCCAAAATAGACAATCCATCTGTGTAACTGATACCTTTGCAACACTTGCATCCCTATGTGGTATTATTATTAACTGAGATTATTAAATTTTAGTTGAAGGAATTAGGAGGAGTGACCTCATTGCTCTCTAAAGAGGGGGAAAGTCGAGAGAGAGGGGTTGTGCTCTTCTGCCTGGGATGCAGTGACAGGATATATGGGAATGGTCCAAAGCTGCACCAGGGGAGATTCAGACAAGACATCATGAAGCATTTCTTTACAGAGAGTGGTCAAACACTGGAACAGGCTTCCTTGAGAGACAATCAATGTCCTGAGCTTGTCAGTGTTTAAGAGGCAATTAACAACATTTAACTGTTGGTCAGCCCTGAAATAGTCAGACAATTGCAGTGATGGTCACTGTGGGTCCCTTTGAACTGAAAGGGCTATAGTCTGTTCTATTCTATTCTATCTTTTAGCAATGCAACTAGGATTTCTCCATTCTCAGCATTTCACAGAGATGATAAAACTAGTAACTCCTCAGTTGTTTCATATGTCTTTGGGTTTTTCATTGCTTGTTTGCATTATTTAATGCTTGAAGAGTTTCACTGAAGCTGTAATAACTTTGTTGATAGTTTCTACCTTCTACAGAAGTATTCCTGTCAGTTTCTTCTCAGAAATTGAGCTGCTTAAAACTACGTGCTACTTTTTCAATGTGTTTAGATCTCTGCTCATTTCACATATTTGAAAACATTGAAAGGTGTCAGAAACATTTTAAAAAAACTCATGTCATTCCTATGTCTCATGAGATGTAACATTGTATTCAGACATGTAACTGCACATTCTCTGTGACTTGAAGTTTGCTGGTACTCTTTTTCTTACTGCTGCTTCCTGTGAATTTGTATTTATCCTCTTTGTCTAGTGCCAGGGCTTGTGATCTGCAGTTAAGTTCCAAACACAGCATTCCCTTTGCAATCTGCAAAATTAAGTCATATTATTAATAAAAATAATAAACTTGGTGTGGGCACAGTTGCTTTCCTATGCTTTTGGTCTAGGCTTTCATCATTCAATAGACAAACAACATCACAATTCTCTTATCTCCTCTTCCTGTTGACACACTGAATTACTTTGGTCTTATTAGTACACAGAATGTAGCAGATTTGTTTACTTTTGGAGATTTTAATTGCCTCGGTCCTTACAACTTTACTAGCAGATCATTCCCCCATTGTAATATTAATCTCTCCCCTTCCCTGTCACATCCAGTCTTTTCCTCAGAAGAAGAAACTTACAGTTGCACTTTTGTGTTCCACAGGTTAGGAAGGATCTCTGGAGGCCACCTGGTCCAACTCTGCTTGAAGTCAAACCAGTTTTGGTGTTATATCAGATTGTTCAGGTTCTTGTGCAGTTGAATTTTGAGAATTTCCTAAGATGGAGGTTTTTAAATTCCACTTGACAGTCTGCACCATTGCCCAATTCTTACTATTCTTTTCTTACTATATAGGAGTTCTGGTATTTCATCTTGTGTCATGACTCTTGTCCTTTCACTTTGTACCTTTTAGAGGTAAAACCTCATTTCAACTTCTGTTGAGGCCAACCATTTATCCATCCCTAACCTGAACAATTTCAGTTCTCTCAGCTTCTCTTGAGCATCACGTGAGCATCTTGGCTGTCTTTCTTGAAGCTAGGGAATGTTTGGTACTTTTTGTGCACTGAGGATCCCAAAGTTAGTCATAATATTCCATAATATATGGTTTCACAAGTGACAGGGGAGGAAGTCTGCTTCCCTCATCCTACTGGCTGTGCATTTACCAATACGTACTTGCACATAGTCAGTGTGAAGGCTGGCTGCTCGTCTTCTCTGCTTGGCTTGTTGTCCACCAGGGCTGTCAGGTCCTCTTCCTCATGGTGCCTTCTAGATAGTGAGTACGTCCTATTCTTTTGTGTGGTGCTGTTCCATCCCAGCTGCCAGACTCTGCATTTGCTCTTGAACTGTGAGCTTCCTGTCTGCTCATTACTCATCCTGTCTGGGTCACTCATTAAAGCCACCCTGCCCTCCAGTCTATCAGCTCTGAACTTAAAACCACTGGTTGTGACTCCAGCAACTTTCCCACTTGCCTAGTAGTTCCTCTGTGCCATCCATGTCAGCCTGGTTTGGCTACAAAGGTACTTTGAGATGCTGCATTGGAAGTCGTGCTACAGTCAAGGAAATGTACTGCTTTCCCTTTGTCCACCAAGACAGATATCTCATCATTGAAAGAAATCAGGCTAGTCAAACACAGTTTGTCCTTTTTAGATCCATTCTGGCTGTTCTTATCCTTCCATGTGCATCATGTGCTTGGAAATAGATTCCTGAAGGATTTTGCTCCATGATCATCTTGGGTAGTGTGTGGTCAGGCTGCTGTTGCACCCTGTAGCCTCCTTGTTGCCCTTTTAGAACATGGACATGACATTTGCACTTTAGCAGTCATCACCTTCCCAAGTTGCCATGAGCTTTCAAAGGTGATAGAGAACAGCCTGGTAATGGTCTTGACTGTTTTTCAGCACACTTGGATGATCCTGCATTGGCTCAAGACCTGGTACATGCCAAGATTGCTTCACTGGTCTTTAACTCATAACTTCCTCTACTGTGATACTGTGTTGCCCCGCACTCTGCTGTTAGCTTCAAAGACCTGGGATGCCTCTGAGCAGGGCTTGAGAGTGAAGTGAAGCAAAAAAGGCATCGACTGCCTTGATCTTCTCCACATCCCTGGAACTAGATCACCTTCCTCACTGAGAGCAGTGGGACAAGATTTGCCTCCTTCTTTCTTTTATGGCCAATGTATTTATGGGGTCTCTTGTTTATCTTCATAATCCTGGCTAGTTTCAGTTCCAGATGAGCTTGGCTTTCCCAGTTCCATCTTTTCTTGTTTGGGAGATTGCTGCTGGGTGACCCAACTGAGCTTCCATGTTCCAAACGTTTACCTTTTGTGCTTGAGTTGAGGCAGAGGTTGCCCATTTAGGTGGACTGGCTCCTTGCCATTCCTCCTCGATTTCTAGCTAGCTAGAACAGACTGTTCTTGTGCTATGAACATGTCATCTTTGAAGATCAGCTCACTACTCTGCCCTTCACAGCAGTTTTCACAGGATCCTGCCAGGGAGTTTTCCAAATGAGCCATAGTCTGTTCTCCTGAAGTCCAAGGTCTGCTATTTTCCTTCTTCAGGTCTGTTCGAGTAAATTCCACCATCTCACAGTTGATTCTGCCAAGTCTGCCATAGACTTTGTCTTCCTGAGCCAGTTCATTCTTGTTTGTGAGTAATAAATCAGAGTGCCTCCCTGATTTGGCTTATTGCTTGTTTGGAAGAAATGTTCCTGATGGTCAGGCATCTCTTGGATTGCTTGTAGCCTGCCAAGCTGCTCTTCATGAATATGTAGGAATAGTTAAGCTATTTACTAGATGTTCTTATCATTAACTCCCTTAGACCATGTCATCTTTAATGTCATACTGGATTAACTGTTTTTCTGATCCTTTTCTCCCTTGTGTTCAGATCTGAGATCTTCTTTAATGCCTTTCTAGGCATAAAATTCCATGGTATTTGACCCTAAACAGGGATCTCACAATATAAACCTCTACCCCTCTCTGAATATATGCATCCACAGCTTTTCATACAATTTCATGGTCTTCCTTGGTAGATTTCTTGCTCCAGCCACCTGTTTTGCTTTGTTTTGTTCTTCCTCTAAGTGTGTGTAGGGGCTTGTCATGCCTCAGATTACCTCCAGTATTATGGATTCCATTCACTGGTTCCATTATCTTTTGTCCTTGTAATAAGAATAGATTTTAAAAATGCATTTAGCCAGGAATGCATTAATAGCATACTTTTTTTACAAAATTAAAGAGTCTAGGACCTTGTGTGGTTTTAGAACTTGTCAGAGATCAGAATTTCACTGTTTTCCCTTGTACAGATTCCACAGCTGCTGATAAGACACATACTGACAGGCAGGGCTTATCTGCAGAATGCTGAACAGAGCGTTGTAGACATCATTTTAAAAAGTGTAGAACTACACATGTGGTGAACACCAAAAAAGCACTTTGAGATGGCCAGCAGTTACACACACACATGTAAACTTGAATCAATGTTTCATATGGAACGGATGGGTGGATGTGCCACATCTTTGTGTGATGGGCAGTTGTACATGCAGGTTACTGAGTCACATTCCTTGCCATGTGAATGCTGTGGGACCCTCCAGGTGAGTAGGAGCAGGTTGCACCTGCAGTGCTTTTTGTGTACCACATACTCCACCTCAGCATTATCAGTGGAGTGTCAGTGGATCCTGGGAGTGCAGCGGGTAGCAAGGGATGATTGAACATTCCAGATAGGCATCTCTGGCTCTCTTCTTTACCAGAGTCTTCCCATAAGCTTGTGAGTGATTATTAGAGGTGTGAAATAAGAGTCAGCACAATATGAAAGATATTTCAGTTGTTACACCTAAAGGTAGAGGGTTAATGGTTTCCAAATAATGAAAAGGGATATTAATAGTGACTACAGATTTCAGAATTACCAAGAAAGCTCTAAACATTTGAATAAAAATAGCTTATTTTTACTCTGAATGAATAGCTGAAATTCTGTATTCTGTTAATACATGCATTATCACAACTTCTGTTTGATTTGTTTTAGATGAGAAGATTGTGGAAAAAATCCGAGCTTTACAAATGAAAGCTGAAGACTATGATGTTGTTAAGGTGATTGGAAGAGGGGCTTTTGGAGAAGTGCAGCTGGTAAGAATGTAATTACGTAATGTTTAGACAGATTAACAGCTTTAGCCAAAACCTTCCTCAATCTTCATATTTTATATTTAAAAATTCATTCTCAAAAAAGATCAAGTGTAATTTTCCTTGTATTGAGAGATTGTTTCTGTGAATAGTAAGCAGTAAATCTGAGTTTAAAATATGATGGAGAGGAAGGGAAGATCTCAGGAATGTTTTCTATTCTTTGATCAAAATCAAAAAGGCAGTTCATGGCAATTCTAAATCTTTTTGGCCACAAGTATCACTGTATAATAATATCTGAAACCTTCTACAAAAGAGCAGGTGAACACTGCAATAAAAGGTTGTTGTTTTCTTCTTATAGTTGTGATGCTTGCATTGTATTTTAAGTGACATGATTCACAGGATTTTTAAAAGATTCTTTTCTTAACATTGTCCCCTTGACATTGTATGTAATATAATATGTAAAGTATGAATGGGATTACTTTTAAAATTTCTATTGCAGAGATATTCTGTTATTAAAAAAAGGTAATCAAACTACAAAAAGTAACTTGGTGTATCGCATGTAGTCTGATTTTAATTTAATTTTGATTTTTCCAGGACTTCCAAGTCCTACTATCTGATGAGTGGCACAAAAATGTGAACATATGTATAAGATGGATTGATATGTCAGTTTTGAAATAAGCATTGGATGTAAGTGCCAGATAGAATCTAGAATGCAAACGTTAGGGACCAGTTATCATGAGCTAACAGATAACTGTGCACCAGTTGATCCATGGTGATTTTCTGTGTGAGTGTTTTTAGAGGAAGAGAGTTATGAAGCAAGTCAATGGATAGGGGAGCAACTAATTTGCTGCAATTGAATCTTATTATCTTGTTACCATGAGGTAACAATAATTACCCTTTCGCTTGTCCTTTTTGACCTGGAACTGGCATTTTACTGCTCTGTGGTAGTTTTGCACTAGAAAGCTGGGAAAATCATATTGTCTTGTAATGTATAACCATTTTGGAAAATATAAAGATGTGTTGGAGTTTTGTTGAGGAATATGGTAAGATCTAAGCTGTGAAGGGCTTATAGGAGGTACACAGTGTATAATGGCAAAAAATTTATGATCCATTTATAAAATTCTTTGTATTTTCCATATTAGTGTGGATGAAATATGTTGGAACTGGAAAAAAACCCCTCTGCCTAGCCTAATATTATTTGCATGACTCATGGGTAATTTGCAAATTTAGATGTGATTAGTATGGGAGATAGTAACATCTAATCAGCAGGTTTTATTCATCTATGTCATTTTTTAAGACAACTTCATCCCAGTCTAGTAACATGAGAATGTAGCACTCTCTTCCCTATTTCTCTCAGGGTCATTTACACTTGTTTTTCTTCCAGAAGAGTGAATGAAGTATGGAGTGGAGTAGTTCCAAAAATCCTCATTTTCTAGCAAGACTTTAAAGAATTATTATGTATATTTACATGATTTTATATCCTTCTGGGCAAGAAATTAAAAACAAACCCAAAACCTTAAGCAGAACCTTGATTTCTTGTGACGGGGCTGCTTCAGGGTGTTTGTAAGAAAGCAGTCTACTCCATGTCTTTTCAATGACAGTCACATCAAATGGTTTATTTTAAAATCTTCTATTAGACATTTGTATCTTTACATTAATCCACATGGAGCAGTGAATAGAGATACTCCTTATGCACTGGCTTGCAAAGTCAGTGAAAAATCAAGTCGTAAGGAGCAGAGTTTCTTGTCCATTTGTTGAGGGGATAGGAGATGAAAAAGAGCAAGTCTCAATAACAGAAGTCATGCCATTTTTAGATGTCACACTCATATATTTTCTGGAAGCAGCCAAGAGAATTACATTTTTGATGTGCTTCAAGAATGAAAATACATTGTTTTCATATGTGTATTTCTTAAGAACAGAAAGGTTTTTCTAAATTATTTTTATTTTCATTTTAGCATTTCATTTCAAATAGAAGGTCCTGATTTGTTCATTAATTCACCATGTCATACATAATTTAAATTTTTAAGAAGAGATGATTTTTTGTAGTGTACACATTGCAGTTGGGCACTTTGAGGGATCTGAAGACAAACTTTATTTTTCATTTGCCTGACCTTTCAAATGTAATGACAAAATGCCTAGTAACCTGGTCATACAATGATGGGGTTTGGATTGCACTGCTGTCATGTGGTTTGTTGTGTTTTGTTTTTTTTAAATCTGTAATAAGCCCTTCAAAAAAGCAAGAATCCTTGGTATTGGAAAGAAACTTCTATGTGTTCTTATAGAGCTCTTCTGTACTTCATGTCAATTTAAAAGAGCACTTTTTCTGGAGAGTGAAAATACAAGTAGAAATCATAATGTCATGCAGTCGTACAGCTGAAAAGCAGTGGGCTAGACAATACAACTGCAGATCTGAACTAATATTAGCTGGTGATGTGGACATACATACCTCAATTTTTTGCCTCACAAGGTATGGTACAAGTTTAAACTATTGAACTAAGCTCTATCTATTTCTACTCCACTCAAAATGTTAACACTACTGTTGCAGTTGATGGATTTGCAGTAATGAAAATATTTTGCAACACTTTCTGTGATCAAAATAGAAATTTGCTTCAGTGGGGATTAAATACAGAACGAACCATAAATAAAACATGATTAAGTACATGAATTAAAATAATGAATGTTGTGTTATCAGTATGTGTTATTGTGCATAAGAATTGTAGCACAAATATTTTTACATGTTTCTAATGATTATATTAATATGCTCATTTTTTGGCTTGTAATGTTTGCAGCATAAAATAGTCAGCTATGACCTTTTTCATTTTGTTTTCCCTTAGTTTTCTGCCCCAGTATAGCATTTTCTTGCTAAAGAAGTGATGTGAAGCAACCAGTTTTCCAGATTCTGTCAAGAAAGTGAAACACATTCTCTAATGTTGTGTCTTACAGCTAGGTTTTTTTTTTTTTTAAAGGCTTGATTTTTTCCTCTTCCACTCCCCTCCAAAAAATTTAAGAAATAATGCAGTTAAAGAGAGATCAGATGACTCTGGTCTGAGCATCTGACTGTGGTGGAGAAACAATTTCCTTATAAATCCAGAAGTATTAAATGCCACACTTGTGCTCTGGTCTCTGGTTTTGCTGGGTCTGTAGAGATGGGAAAAGTGAATAAAATGATTGCCAGCTGCCAGATCATTTCTTCTCTTACTCAGTGCTGTGAATAAAAGTGACTGGTGTCTAGGGCAGACAGAAAAATTGAATTATGGTGCTTAATAGGTTACTTCTGGTTTATGCAGAAACAGTTATTTGTGAAAGCACATCCTGAGTTCCTCTTGTTTGTTTTCACTTGAGGAAAATCATCTTGATTTGAAATTTATCCTTAGTTCCTTCTCTCAGGTCTAACCATGAAGGACTGTAATGTTGCAGTGACACAGCAGACTGACCTGCTCACGTGCTGGAAGAGAAAACTAAAGCAAAGTTAACACTTCCTTTTGTTTGGCTGCTTCAGGGTGGTCTGGATGACAGTCTTTACTGTCTGATTTCTTAGTGTTGCAAACCAGTGGTAGTCATACCCTGTGTAAACAGATGCTGGTTTATTTTTCTTCATTAAGTGCTTTGTTTATTAGGTTTAATTCCCCATCCACTGCTGATGTACAGTTCTGAAGTAAAGCAGATAAAGCAGTCATGTTTTATTACCTGAAAATTTGTCAGGACGTGAACTTTGATACCCTATCTGTAGTCATTTCTTATGGCTTTATTAAGTATTTTAGGATACCTGTAATTACTTCATTTCAAAACTCTACTCTAGGATCATCATTTTTTGTAAAATCATAAAAGGGACAGTACCATTACCAATACTATGTACTAAATCTGATAACTTCAAATGGATGTGTCATTTTCTTTGCCTACAGATTGTCTTCCCATGTGAATGCTGGGGAAATTATGGATGCATTTTGTTTATTGAAAGTATTAGATTGTTGAAGCACAATAGAGTGAAATTCTTTTTTCTTAATGCATTTTCATGAGTTAAACCAGGCCATGTTACTCAGTGCTAATGGCATGAAGGGATTTTCCTACCTATTTTGAGAGTTACTCTGGTGAGCTACAGTTTAAATTTGGCAGTTCATTTTAACAGTTGGAAGAAATTGAAACATCATGACAGTTTAATACATGAATAATCTGCTGTATGAGCCAATATCTGTATGTACAAATGTAGCTCTGAGTAAAGAGCACAGTGACTAGCAGCTCAAAAGGCTGTCTCCAGGGGCCATGGTGCTGATAAAAGGAGGAATGTCAGCGGTAGGTCTGCTCACCTGCAAGGTGTGCCAAGACACACTCAGTCTCTGGGTGTGCCAGTATACTTGTTATTGCTTTGGTTTTCTACAGAGAAAGAGCCTAGTTTGAAATTTTCTCAAGAAATCATTTAGCCAATAACCCATTGGCACTATTTAGAGAGGTGTACAGACTGATTTTGGGCCCCCGACCTCTCCTTACTTTGCCTCTCCATTCAGGCTGTGCTGACTTTGAAGAATTTTTTTTCTCCAAGTCATGGGAGACAGTTGTTTATCTCCATGCAGGCAGCTACTCTAACTGCACGTAGACAAGAGTACACAGCGACTTTAGGAATTGTAAACTGCTAAATACATTGCAGAGCTTCAATGTGAAGTTTCACAGGAAATGCATCTTCAATTAAACAATATCTTTTTGAGGTTTGTGGTCTTTGTGTTTCTTCTGGTTTTGGGCAGGATTACAAAAGCTTTACTTAGGGGAGTATAGTTTGTGGTGTACCACCAAGTCTTTGTAAATAATCCCATGCGGGATTAGTAAATGGGAAGAAGTTAGTTTTCAAAATGCTGTTTTAGGACATCTCCACTAACTGAATAATTAATGCCCTAAAATATGCTTATAGAGTTGTTAATGCACATAGATATCGTATTTCTGTTCTGGTGTTAGGTTGGAGGTTTTCTGATCTAATTGTAGACAAGGTTGTTTGTTAGTGTTACACTATGCAAGATACTAATAATAAAACCTTTGCACCTATATCTTGAGGGCAAAAAGCCCCAGTTTCAAGAACAGCAACTCCTTAAATAATCCTCTTTCTGTCTATGTTCTTGCTTTTTCCAATATTACCCTTTCTACCTGATGCTTCTTCTATTCCTTCAGCAATATTAATTTTTACATTTCCTCAGGGGCAGGAGACTGATGCTCTCAGATCTGTAGACCTGAGAGCCTCTCTGAAGCTTTGCTCTGCAGATGTCATGGACCTGCATCTACAGCTGTTCAGAAAAGCCTATTAAACATTCCTTCAAGTAACATACTTAAACTCAGATATTGTGCGAAACTAAGTAGTTAGGAGATCTGGTTTATTTACTAGATGTGAGAGGTTTTACATGCACCAGAAAATCATAACTTCAGTTTCTGGTGTATTTCACAATTTTCATGAATCAATTTCACAATGTAGTCCACTGAATTTTTTATTTTAACAGGAAAAAATACACAGAAACTTAAGGTCCTGATGACTCAGACTTCTTACAGTTGAATACTTCTCACTTTGATTACTGTAAGAAACACTCAAGAATGTTAAAAACCTGTTCCTTTAATAGTTTTTTTCCTAAAATAGGATGTCTCATGATTAATTAGCTGAGTAATAACTGCAGTGTGCAATTTAAGGATTTGGTTTCTTGTCTGTATTCAGACGAAGTTTTCAAAAATGTTTTCATATTTCGTAATAAAAGCTTTAATTCCAGTTTTCCAACAAGATTTATTGTATTAATTTTGCACCATTTAAAGTGAATTTAAGAACTTCTTAGGAAAATAAATAGGAGCAATCATGTTTTGGTGTCAAATAAAAATTGGCAGAGGCTGAAGCAGACTGCTTGCCCAGTTTCTAACATGAATGAATTCAATGGCTAGACAGTGTTCAGAATAAGAAAATAAAAGCAGACTTAGACTTTATTTCCTGCTATAGTGGGTTTTTTTAGAGGCTGCTAAACTTTTCTTTTTAGGTTTGGAAGTTCTCAAATCCCTACTGTGCAGAAAATTGGGTGTATGAAGACCTGGAGGCACCACATCCCAGAAAGCAGTTCGCACATAGCAGAAACATCCTATACTTATACTCAGGTTTTTAATAAGGCATTTTAAAAAGGTTGATTCTCTTCTTTCTCAACCAACAGGTTCGCCATAAAATGACACAGAAGGTTTATGCAATGAAGCTACTTAGTAAATTTGAAATGATCAAGAGATCAGATTCAGCCTTTTTCTGGGAAGAAAGAGATATCATGGCCTTTGCCAACAGCCCGTGGGTGGTTCAGGTAAGGAAGATGTGTAAAAGTAAAATAGTAACAACAACAGCAACAGTAATGATGCTGATGCCGTAAATACTTCCCAGTCTTGAGCTAGTTTTGAATTTACATTGAAACTCAAATCAAGATTTAGGTTCAGATTTTTACTTTAAAAAAAACCATTTTTATACCAGTTTCACTAAATTTTGTGTATTTGGCTGCGTTAAAAAGTAGATTAATTTGCATTTTAGGCAATACAAATGCATCATAAAACAGAATGAAATAGATTTTTGAAATGCCTACGTAACTATTTGAAATAAAAGGGAAGTTATCTTTCCAACTGTGAAAAATTCTGTATAGGAATGTAGAAACAAATGTGATTGGTATTTTCAGTCTTTCCTCATGATACAGTCAGTTGATCACAGGCAGTTGGTATTAAGAGTGCTTTAAATAGTCACTCCTTTCAGCTGCAGTTTGATATATGGATGACTGTGCAGTCCTTGTCTCCTGCAAGACAAGGAGCTGTAGCAGTGGTTTCCTTGAAACCATCTTCTTGCAGTGATCAGTTCTGAGCATCAGCACTCAGCATGTCAGAGTAATGGAAAGTTGAGTCTTCATCTGGTCTTGAACACCATCACTCGCAGCTGTCTCCTGACTTGTGTCATCAAAATGCTGTAATGTGAATTACCCCTTTGGGAACAATCAGTACTGATTATTGCCATTTGTTGTAACTGGTAAATTGCACCAGTTAACAAGAGGAGTAGTGAAAGCGTGTGCTTGGAGAAATTGTTAGTCCTTAATTTTTTTAAATAATTAATTTAAATGCTCTCATATGTATTGCCATGCTTCTGTATATTTAATAAGACTGGCTTTAAGCTTTCCATATATTTTTCATAACACTTTACCTCATATACAAAGATGTTTTGCTCTTTGAGCATGTTCTGTGCTCTTGCCTATATTCAGCAGAAATAGCTAAATAGATTTTTTAAATTTAGTTCTTTGTTCTAGTAACAGTAATTGTCAGGAACTACTTTTCACATGCAGTTGAAAGTAACGAGAAATGCATGACGGGGATTTTCAAAGGAAACTGTCACAAGATATAAATGTTTGTATGCATTTGTAAATAGCAAATGAACTAAAGTGTAGTTGCAATTGTGCCTTCTATGATTAAGTGTATTAGTGTGATATATTTAGGTGATGTGGTCCAGTGGGGTAGGACATTGAGCTGGTTTGAAGAAAATGTAGGTCCTGTTCTGATCTAGAAACTGGGACAGATCACACTGCTTCTCTGTCTAGTTTTTAATGTGAAAAACAAATGAAACAAGACCCCTAGATAGTTTTATTTTTTTTTAATTAAATCCCTTGAGGGCAATAACAAAAGTGCTGTATAAAGACATAGTGCTGTTATTTATTATTGCATAAATATCTCTATGTATGACAAAATAGATTATTTTGAATCTTCATTTGGATTTTAATGACCCAATGCATTACTGTATTATATATTGCATATATTATCCATTTGTGCAAACAAATACAGTGCAACATATATGTACTAAAATAAATATTTCTAATCTAGGTCTTCAGTCACTAGTTATACAAGTAGTTTTAATCCGAAGGTCGAATCTCCATAATAACATACCTGCCTTTCATGGTTCCTTATCCTCCACAGTCTCCCTGATTCTGACTTTGTCCTTTCCACACATCCTATTTTTCAATTGCCTTTTAATTTTGTGTGCATAATTTAAATATGTGAATTATTTTAGTTTTTAAGGTAAGGTAAGTATTCCCTGAGAAAAAAGGTGAGACTTTCAGAGACTTTTTCACAACAGTCATTGTAATGCTTTTTGCTGGACTGGGCTATTTTCAGACCTGGTTGTCACCAAGTGGAATCTCTAAACTTTAGCAGTCTAGGTCTGAAATACATTTTAAAGAGATTGAACTTACTTTCACAATCATGCCAGTAGGAAACATACTCACTGCAACTTATACCAGACCAGTATTTTATTATTGAGGACAATGTCTTTTTTATTGTGTTATAGTTGTCTTCAGGAACATTTTGTTTTTATTTCTTAGTTCAATACGTGTTGATTTAGACAAATTCACCAGTGACTTTGCAAACATGTACAGAGATAAGGAATTTATAATATAGGAAATTTGGAAACAGTCTAAGATGCTGCTCACTGTTGAACTATTTTCAAATCAGACCATGATGGTCCCTGTCGCAGATTTCATACTTTGCATTTTGACTCAGTGATACTTCTTAATGCCAAGAAACATGGAGATGTATGGATGGATGGATGGATGCCTATAATATTAAAATAATCAGGAAATATTTTTTTACTTCCTCAAAAATTATAATGAGGGAGTTCTGAAGTCCAGTAAATTTCAAGGTACTCTCATAATTAATAGAAAAATGTATATTTTATGCATATTAAAAATAATCTTGAACACATATTCTCAGGTTTAATTAAACTTCAAGATAAAGGGCTTTATTCTTTTCCCTAGCTGTCTGAAAAGTAACTGCATTTTTTTTCCTTTCCTTTTTTTAATGTTGCAGCTATTTTGTGCCTTTCAAGATGACAAATATTTGTACATGGTAATGGAATACATGCCAGGTGGAGATCTTGTAAACCTTATGAGCAATTACGATGTGCCTGAGAAGTGGGCCAAGTTCTACACAGCTGAAGTTGTTCTTGCTCTTGATGCAATTCACTCCATGGGCTTGATACACAGAGATGTGAAGCCTGACAATATGCTTTTAGATAAGCATGGGCATCTGAAGCTGGCAGATTTTGGCACTTGCATGAAAATGGATGAAGTAAGTATGCAACTGAATAATTTACCATCTATTAAACTGTAAGTCTAAATTACATTCATATCCAAGGTTGTTTTCTTATGAAGTATAATACCCAAAGGAATATTCATCATATTACCTACTTGGTTAGAAAGCCTTTTCTTGTCTCCTACTTTTAAATATAAGAGTACTTTAGATAATGTAACCTTTTCTGTTATAAACTGTTCTCTCACACCGAAGAAGGATGTAAACTTACTCTTTGCTATTTTTGAAAGCATCTGCGTTTATGAATTTCTGAGGTACATTTTTTTTGTCAAATGTTTGAAAAGCTTGCAAGATAACTCTTAGTTTCAACAATAATAACCTTGGAACAGTTCATAGTCTGGCATTTTTTTGTAAATGAAATTATTTTATAGGCAAGACACATTCTGTGTGGGTTTTTTTCTAATTGTTCTCATAGCATCCCCTAGTGGTCATTCAAATCAGGTCACAGTACGGCAGCAGTGGTATGTGATATATTGATCAAAATCTGTTAGTTGTTTGTCAGGGTGGCAAAATGTCAATTAAAATGACTTAATTGTCCAGATTTAGCCATGTACAACCAACTACAGTTTTCTACTGAGTTTATATAAAAATATTTTTAACAAGATACTTTATATTATTAAAAAACTTGAAAATAAAACAACCTTTTGTAGTTTGCACTCTTAGAATCTTGCCTGACAGACAGTGTTGTGCTGTCATTTACAGAATATACTCTTCCTATGAAAAACTATAACAGATTATAACATATACAAAAAAAACCTGTATATGAATGTGCATTATGATTTATCTGGTCTGTGAAAGTTTTCTGTAGTAGCGTTGCCAAGGGTCATCCTTTTAAGCTTACTTGCTTTTATGTTTTGGATTTTTTTTCTGTATTGTTTAGGCAGTGCTTGATATAATTTCTGCTATCTACTTAATTTGCATTTGCATCATTAAGTTAATATCTCTTCAGCAGTATTCAGAACTACTGTGCCTGTTTAGGGTGGGTTTTTTCACATGATAATATATTAACTTCATCATCGTCCAACTGCAACTCTTTGTTGAAGTTCACACAGTTCAGTTTTGTTGATGTTGTAAGTTGTTAATCTAAAGGCAGAGATAATATTTACCTTCATTTTGTTGATTTACTTGCCTGTATTTTAGGGGACAGCATTTACATTAATTGAAAAAATCGAAAGTAGTCTTGGTCTCTTAATTAAAAATAGACTCTTAGTCTATTCTTAAGGACTGAATTTTAATTCAGTCCTTAAAGAAATATTAATAATTGTTTTGAGTCAGTAGATTTGAGTCAGTATAATGTTAAGGGAATCTGTTGTTCGTTGGAAGTGACAACAAAAAAGCATCAAAAAAGCTCACAATATAAATCTACCAAAAATAAGGTGATCCTCTGTGCTGTTTTAGGGACCCCAGAAATGGTGGACCTATGCCTTTTACTTTTTTTCTTTTTTGCTGCTATTGTTAAAAGTATGGAATACTGAAATGTGGATGATGGTACTGTAAATGTGAGAAATGCATCCGTGTTTCTCATAAAAAGTTACAGAGCTCCACTTTAGACTGGGCATCATCAATAGACCAGTGATCTCCTAGAGAAGTTAATTTTTTAAAAGATTACATTTTAAATTTTTTGTGTTTCTCAGACTCAGTGGAATGGCAAAAATTTTTTCTACAGGAAGCTTTAGAAGTTGAGAGGTTCTGGATTGTCTCCAAATCTCATGCTACTTCTTACAAAACATGAACACATCCCAGCTGTGTAAATATAATATTGGTGTTGGCAGACTGATTTGTAGAAAATATATGCTTACCCAATACTTACTTATTTTTTGGATTTGGATCTCTTTTAGCAGTTGTGAGCATTAGCATCTTCCTTGTGCTGTTAAGAGCCCAGGAAAATTTTGCTGCGATTTGTTGGGAGATTTTTCTGACCTTTGCTGTTCAGTGTTTGCTTAAGTCGGCCAGGCCAGGCTAGAACAGACACTTGCAGCAGTTTCTCTTTATCATTTTCTGAAAAGAATTGCTGAGTGTTTTAGTGATCTTTTCCAGCATAAAAGGAACTGTTCTGTTTATGTAACTCAGTTGTCATAACTGGGGGCTTGTAGTGTTGTTTTTCATTGCTTCGCTTGTTTTTTTTTTTTTCTTTAATTAGTCGTCTTTTTTAAAATTTGCAACCAAGTGAGTATTTCTGTTGTTGAATAAAGAATGGAGTTAGGCTCAAAAATTCAGTAGGAATCGTGGTTCCCTTTTTTGGTATTTAGGTATGATAAGGTACACCAGGGCAGGGTTCACCAGTCTCTGTCTAATCCTTAGGTGTTGTGTAAGAAACAAAACAGCATTTGGCTTTGATAGGTATTGTAGGGCTACGAGCTCCCAGTATGGCCATGCACAGCACTGTCCTGTGCTAACTGAGCTTTCAGCAGAGCACAGATTCACAGAGTGTCTGTTGAGAAAGATGTGACCAAAAGAAGGGATGTTTGCTCTTGGGATTATTGCCTCATCCCAGGCAGTCCAGCTGAAAGAAGCAGCATGTCTCTCTCTGGAACTCAGCTTCTTTCCCACTGAAGCTTGTCCAGTGAAGTGGGCTCTGCTGGATCCTTCCTGCCTCTGTGCATTGTCTGCTGTTAACACCTGATATGTGCAGTCCTTGTGATTCCACACAAACACCTTCCAGCTCTTGTTTACTGGAAGGAACTTCCTCAGGGAGTGAAAGGCTGATTGTCAGCCTTGGTTCAAGACAGCAAGTCCTTCAGGTTTGATGGAGATCCTCCTGAAGATGAAACCTGAATTGCTTTGTCTTCAGCAGTATAATAATGCTGAATCATGCTGGGAAACACTACAGGGAGCCTCACCTCCAAGTTGTCAGGAGCTGTGAGATTATTGCTGGACAGCCAATTTTTTTTTTAATTGTGCACTGTACATCTCTCACATAGCTGCAGGAGATGAGTTCCAAGGTCCACCTTGATCTTTTCAGGTGATGAGAAAAGTTTCAAGCCTGAGACTCCCAACAGGAAGCTTTTCGTGGTAACTGTAACAGTAAGTTTGCTACTCAGGTATAAATAGAGGCCAGGCATAAACAGAGGCTTAGTGTTTGAAACACAGGAGTAACACATTGCCCAGAGGAAACAGCACCATTTAAGTCTCTTTAGAATGTAGGGACTGCCAAGGTGCTCTGTACTGGACAGAGAGTGTGTCCCTGTTTACTCAGTTTTTATGCCAGAGATCACAGTCTGACTGTGGTATTAAAGGTACCTAGTACTTAAAAATACATAACAACACCCAAGTTCTTTGAAAGAAGAAATGAGCAGAGCAGAAATCTGGGAATGTTTTATTCAGGTAATAATGGGCCAACCTCCCCAGGGACATGGTAGAATCCCCATTTGTGATGCAGTCCCACAGGGTGCTAGATAATATTGTATCAGCTCCTTTTCCTATGGCCAGTTGAGTCAGGTGATTTTTCAGGTCCCTTCCAAGCCAGGCTGTTTTGTGATCTGCAAATGCATTTCTAGGTTAGTTACGGAGACAGAAGGTTTTATGGGGAATAAGTACAACCAGCTCCATGTGCTTCAGAGAGCTATGGTCCATTGGACCTGGTGTTAGCATGCAAGGGCTTCTTCTATTGCACAGGGGATTTTTTTTGTTTGTTTGTTTTTTTTTACTGTTCAATTCTTTGGCACCTTGTCTGAAAACTTAAAGTGTATTGAATGCAATTCTTTAGCATCTGTAACGTTGTTGAAAAGGCCTTCCTTGTTGCTGCATACCAGCTATCAGACTTGTGTAGGTCTGGCTGGGTTTTGGCACAGCCTTTGCTTTGTTTGTTTAGGACTTCAGAAAATACCAACATGTGTAACATATTAGAAAGTATTCTTGCTTTGGTGTATTAATTATAGAGGGAGGGGAAATAGGGTGTTATTAAGTGCTTGGGTGTCAAGGTGGAGAGGTTGTGACTGAAACTGCAGACTTCACAGAACTCTTTCAGAACTATTTTGGTGACTTTGTTTGTCAAGAATCTCCTTACTCAGGGAGAGATTCAGGTGGCTTCAACCAGACTTGACTGGGCAAAAATTCAGACTTTCCCTTGTTGTAATTTTGTGTTTGGGTAAGGAAGAGATAGATACACACCAGTGTTGGGAGTCTCATTAAGTTGCCACAGTCCTACTGGATGAGAAGAACCACATAACCCTAGAGCAATTCCTCCTGTGCTCAAAGCAAAGAGAGGCGTAGGCTTCAGAGAAGACATGCAGGTTACTGCACAAGTGCTGTGACAAGCAGGATATTCAAATACTGGTTCCTTGCCATGTGCTAGATCCATTTTCAAATGCTCTCAACTTTAGATTTCTGGAGTCTTTTGAGCTTTAGTTTATTTTGCAGTTTTAAAATGTGTTTGCCTGTATTTTTCTTTGCCCAATGAATGCAATAGGTCTTCTGCGAAGAGCTAACTTCATTTTCTTATTAATAAGTTATGTGCTATCTCATCCAGTATATAATGCAAAAGTTTATCTGCTCTTCATTCTGGAACTGAGAAGCTAAAATTTCTTTAGGTTTCAGTTTTAGCATGGAGTCATAAAAGATAGGCATTTTCCAGGAGGACATTTGAAGTACTCCATAGGTCTCTACAGTATTTAGTCATGCCTTCAGTTTTTGCTTGCTGATTCATGACTTTCAGGATTGTGTTTTAGTACAGAAATAAAAGCTTTTCACAGTTTATATTGTGTATAAGAAAGAATATTGTAATGTGGTGTCTAAATTTTGTGTATCAGTACAATTCCCAAAATGAAATGTTTCTCTTATTTTCTTTAAATATGTATTTTGAACTTAGTTGTTGCTACTGATATTCTGCATTAATATTCAGAATTAATACGTATTGCCATTCATGCTGATGGCAAAATGCATGAAGAACCTGTGTAAAACAATTTAGATAAAACATCAGATTGGGAAATAGAATAAAAGATGAGTATATTTTTGGTACTTCTGTAACTTCATCCAGGATTTCATTTCATTCATCCATCTGGTCTCTCAGGAGTGAATTCAGTGAATTTCATTAAGAGAAACAAGACTTTTAACTCTGAATCAGAATGATGGCAGAGCTGATTGCTGCTTCTGCATCACTTAGTCTCTACATTTTTAGTTTCTCAGTGTGAAGCAGAGGATGAGGAATCATTTCATTGATACAACTGTGGTAATATGTTAATAAAAATATATTTTTTAATAAAGAAAGCTTTGCTACTCTTTAAAAATAGCTTCTCCTTTTATTCTTCTTCCTATCTTTAAACAAAAACAAGATGTCCATAAAAATTTACCTATAACTTGATTTATTAGACAAGACTGTTGTGTATCTGCTTTGTAGGGCCTAGAATTCATAACTTGTCAAAAGTTATTCTTAAAAATTATTATTAAGTTTGTCCCTGAATTAATGAGAAAAGGAGCAGTCTGATAGAGTGTCTACCTTCATATTAGACCAATGGTAAAAATAATAAAATTGGTGAATTTTGAGAAGATGAAGTCAGGAGAAATGAGAGTAGGCAGGGGTAAGCACATTACCAAGAAATGTCATTTCAATCTATATTGCTTCTTGAATTATAAATAGTCTTTAAAACACACTCCTCAAACCAAGTATTTTAGGGTATGTTTTTTATGATTTTCTGTCCTACTAACAGAGGAATTGGTTAAAGAGGTGCTCAGAAGCCCCTTGGACTGAGCTGTTTGTGTTGTTACTGTTGCACAGACAGGAATGGTGCGCTGCGACACAGCCGTGG
Organism: Illadopsis cleaveri; assembly: GCA_013399915.1. Classification (NCBI taxonomy): domain Eukaryota; kingdom Metazoa; phylum Chordata; class Aves; order Passeriformes; family Timaliidae; genus Illadopsis; species Illadopsis cleaveri. Next base: position 23,412 of record VXBB01006675.1, on the reverse strand, counting down.
GGACTCCCGACTACATCTCGCCCGAAGTGCTGAAATCGCAGGGAGGCGATGGTTACTATGGACGGGAATGTGACTGGTGGTCTGTAGGGGTGTTCCTTTTCGAGATGTTAGTTGGTAAGTAATGATTTCTTCTGCTAATGAGATTATCCCTGAGTCTTCCCTGTGCCTTTAGCTGCACTTTGCTGTGGGAAGGCTGCTCGTACCTCGATAACAGCTCCTGACTTTTGGCTGATGCTTCATTGCTGTTCTCTTTGCTCTCCGTCACTCTGGCGCTTCGACAGCTGTTTGTGTGCTTGCTCAGTGATTAGTTCCCTGACTCGGTTCAGCTTAAAACTAATTCTTAGAATAGTTTTAACTGGAGTCAGCTACCTCACCACATTTGTGCCACCTCAGGCAGGACTGAGTTTGCAGGGACACAAGAAATGAGACAGGAATGGCAAGGGCAGGACCGTCTTTTTGTTTTTCTCCTCCTTTTCCACGGCATATCAATGTCTTCTCTTAGGTCAAAGTGTGGAAGTATGGCTCAATTCTTTCTTTTGTGGTTGAGTCAGGATTTTCTAGTAAAATACACTGGATTGCTATGGCAACCAACATAGAATATAATCTGTTAAGGAGATGAGTCATCTGCATCTTAAAATATAGTGAGGATCAGTATGATAGCCTGGTAGCAAAATGCTGATTATAGAAGGATGGAATTGAGCATACAATTATTAAAAGTCCAAATCAGCATTTTCTGGGAATATTGCAGATTGGATGTTTCTGGTATCCTGAGCCAGGAAAGACACTTAAACATATGATGCGATTACTATTTCCAACTCTTTCAGAATTACAACATTTTGACTTTAAGAATGTGTGGTTTATAGTTAATAGTCTCTCATGAACAATTTTAGCAGTAAATAAAATTATTCAGTTCTTAAAATATTGGGCATAACTGTCCAGAATGTTTTCTCAGCATTTCAGAGCCTCTTTTTTTTCCTTCTGGTATATAGGAGGAAAATATTACTTAATTTCTCTATATCCCACATATTGGTAGAAGGTATCTATTTTTGTCTGTGCTTTTGTATCAGATTCTGTCTATGTTCTTCTAAAATTTTGCACTTCAAAGAAAGCACACAACGGTTTTTATATTCTGATTTTAATAAAGCTGCAGAACTCATGAAAATAGTAATTTTATTATGAAAATGAGAATTTTATTGTGTGCTTAACTAAACTGTAAAATGTTGGTCACAGGATGAATCCTAACATTAGTTCAGTGACTTAAGATAGTTTTGAGTTGTGGCCAAAATCACAGCTGTTTCCAAGACAGAAGACAATGGAAGAGGAAGAGAAGAGGAAGGTTGGGAAAGAGGGAGGCAGAGGCAAATATCAGTGGTTGCCACCTGCAATGCACTGGTATGGCAACCTGATAAATTTACTAAAAGTCTAGAAGTTAAGTTGGTGTGTACGAATTTCTTATTTTGCTAAAATGACAGAAAGAGACAAAAGTTAGGATTGTTCTTTCGAAAGCAGAATGGTTGTTGTCCATTGGTCTGTTTGTACACTTTTTCATGTTCATGGCTTTTGAAATGCTCAGTTCCTTGTTGGAAGGCTGCAGCCTGCAATGCCAGATGATTCCTGTCTGTGCACAGCACACAAGAACTGAGAAAAGAGCCTAGCTCACGTGACTGATTGTTCACCTTCTCTATTAAACCTATGAATTAGTTGGGAGAAAGGATTCCTGTAAAAGTTGCACCTTCTTGATTACAGACCCAAACCATTTATATGTTGAGAATGTTGCCAATTAATTTGTCAGTTGTCTTTATCACAGCCTATTCTTTTCACTTGCCCCAGTTTTACCTTTCTTAAGTCTAGTTCCTTTGCAAATATCTTTAACTACAGCCTAGGCTGGAAACCTGTGGGTGAGAAAAGTCTATTATTTTAAAAGCCACGTGCCATGTTAATATGGGCACGCAAGCTGATGTAATTTGTCAGTCAACAAGATTTATTAATATGGGTTTAACAGTATGGTAACACACTGGGAAGGCTCCTGCTCAGAGCTGGCATGCCTTAGGGAGGATAGACCTGTGTGCCTCTGAAATGGTCTTACAGAGAGCTTTGGTGGATTCCTTCCAACAAATGTGCATTAGCAAGTCTTTAATGAGTTTTGGTCCATTTTACCCTTGGAATGTTTAAAGATTGATTCATATGAGTGTCAACCATTATGTAAATTAAAAAATAGATTGAGAGTCTTAAGGCAGAACAAAAGATGTTATCCACCAGAAAAAATTTTGGTAGTTATGGACAGGATGAAAAATGGTGTAGTTTGTAACACAGACATTTTAGGGAAGGAATATTTTTAGTAATATACATTATTTGTACACTGCATGTCTGATTTTTTCTTTTTCTTAATAAAAGACTCTTCTAGGTAGACTGTTTGTAGACTTTTCATCATCTGTTTTGTCTTATTCAACTCTCATAACTTAAACATGATGTAAAATCACAGCCAATTTACTATTTTATTTTCAGGCGATACTCCTTTTTATGCAGACTCACTAGTAGGAACATACAGTAAAATTATGGATCATAAGAACTCATTGCATTTCCCAGATGATGTGGAAATCTCTAAGCATGCAAAGAACCTTATTTGTGCCTTTTTAACTGATAGGTAAGTGCACATATGTTCTGGCACTGTTTTTATTTTGGATGGCATTGGCTGTATTTATTTTGGACGGTACATTGTAAAAATTAATTTCTTCTGCTTCTCCTGATCTCTGTTCAAATCTCTTCTGCCAAACCTCCTGTTCTCTAGTTTTTCTTTTGAGGTGTTTTTTCCAGGTATTGTATTTTATTTCTATGAGCAGTTCTGACAGCTCTTGTTAACAACACAGTTTGTGCTGGACAAATCCTTCCAATTGCAGTAACAAACCTGTAAGACTGAAAGTAATTTGCAACCTCCAAGGCAGGGACAAAATTGCTTTGCTTAATGTCTATGTGGGTGTTACTTTTCTCTGAAAGTAAGCATGTATTTACTGAATTTGTTTAAGGTTTCTTAGAGTGTTTGAAATTTCTTTTCATTTGCTTTGTTGCATTAATTGGTAAATATAGCCAACAAAGCTGCGAGGTTATTGTTTTGGCTACAAAAACAAAGTCGTAGAATTTTCTCTTAATGGAACTAAGCCACTTATTGAAATTAAGCTGTGTAACCTTGTTCTTGACCTAAACACTTATATTTTGTTTAGTTTCAGAAAGCAGAGATAATCTTCAATTTCACTGATTTAAAAGAACAACAGTATAGGTCCACAGTTAACTCTGGATCCATGTTGCCTTGTTATGCTTTCCTGTGATCACCTTCACTTGGCTGGAGCAGGCATTTGACTGCTATAGAAGGAGGAATTAGGAAAACAAAATGCCTTATAGTGGGTTTTGCATTCGAAGAGAGATTGTTTGCTCTACTGAGCAAGCCTGCGGTTGGTCAGGAAGGATGTGCTTTATTTAACAGCATTTTTCACCCTTAGTGAAGGGCAGAGAGAAAATATGATTAGAATTTAATAGTGTAAATGTAGTAAGGTGGACTTCCACTACGTGTGTCCCTCTTCCTGTTTATATTTAACACAGGACTCGAGCAATTTATTTGAAACAGATGCTGCGTGATCGCTGCTGAAGCACTTAAAGAAGGACTAAACATCGACCCTGTGATTTATTGCTTCTTTTCCATGCATTGTTTTTATGTCCTGTTCTTGTATGTCATTTCAAGAGAGACTCCTCTGTTTAAACTAAAAGTTTCTTGTTGTACCTAAGATTTACTTTGCAGCAAATATCAGCAAGAGACGTGTCAGGGTTAGTTGTGGGGCAGAGGATGGAATTCTTGGAATATTTATTTTAGTCCAGCTTTGAATAACTGTTCTGTGCAGCAAGTTAGACCTTCCTTCACTTACGTCTTACGGTCTGTCATGTGGTTTGGCAGACACGAAAGTTCTGCAGTTTTATTTCCCCCAAGGGTGTTGAGTTTTTGTTTGTGTTTTTAGTTTTTTCTTAGTTTTTGCCTCAGTGCTCTCTTTCTTGCTTTACTCCCCACGTGGCAGACTCCAGATTCTGGACATTTTAGCAGTCACAGGGAGAGTGCATGCTAAGAATCAGTAAATTTTATATAAGAAACTACAGATCAGTGGCTGGTGGTTTTTAAATTTTGTTTTTGTTTGACCATTAGTGGGGTTGACACAGACAGTCTTTACTTAAAGTTTCATTGCTGCTTATGAACAAGTCAGAATTTAAATTTAAAAAAATAAAACCAGCTATTTTTCCTAATGTGACTCCGGATTAATTGCTGTTTAGGGATGTGCGACTTGGGAGAAATGGGGTAGAAGAAATAAAGCATCACCCTTTCTTCAGAAGTGATCAGTGGAACTGGGACAACATTCGAGAGAGTAAGTAAATGAGGTTAAAAGTTCTATTTTATTCAATATCTGCAACTGTAGAAATGAAAAAACTTATTAAGTACTTTCTATCTATCAAGAATCTTGCTCAAACACTCGTATTTATCACTTGTGTTGTAAAACCTCATATGAGGAAGGGTTAATAAAGATGCATTTTTCCTACTGGAATTATCTCACCTTTATCATGTTTTTAATGTAGACATTTCCACTTTAAACAATGGAATTGGGTGTTTCAGAATTTTAACTAAAAAGGATACATTAGGTTCTGTTTCTCGGGGAGTTTTTTTATTCTTTTGAGGTGGAATTTTTTGTTTTCTTTCATTTTTCTTTTAATCTTCTGGTAGTTAAGATAGTAGTTTGACAGTGGTCTTGTTTTGCTGCTTTTTGTGTAAGGCATTGAGAACCTGATAGCTTTAGGTAAAAAAGCAAAGTATGTCAGTTCTCACAAGCTTGTCATAACATCTAAAGTTATTCACTAAGAATTTTAAAATTATGATTTTATTTAAAGTTTTATTCTCAAGTGTGATTACCTGACCAAATATATCTTTCATACTAGATGGTCTTTGCATTAGGCAACACATACAAAAATAGATTGCTCTAGAAAAAATTGTTCATAGTAATATTTCCAGGTCTATTGTCTGGTTAATACATATTTAATTCCAAGTTATTTAAGGACAACTTATAATTCAGTCTTTTAACACTAGAGAGATACCAGTATATAGCAAGTGACTGAATCTTGGAGTGAAATGCATCTTTTTTCCTCTTTTTATAGCTGCTGCTCCTGTTGTTCCTGAGCTTAGCAGTGATATAGATAGCAGTAATTTTGATGACATTGAGGACGACAAGGGAGACGTGGAAACCTTTCCAATCCCCAAAGCCTTCGTGGGAAACCAGCTGCCTTTCATAGGATTTACCTACTACAGAGAAAATTTGTATGTGATACTTTAATATGCATTTTTAAAAACATACATGTACATTATTCTTACATACTTTCTTTTTTTTCCACTCTAAATACATAACTTATTCCTGGCATTATATTAATTTATGTCCAATATGTGAAGATACAAAATGCAAAGTTTGAGTAAAATAATTTGTTACTCTTTCAATTATTTTGATAACTCTGATTAAACAGTGCATTTTTATATGCACAAAATTATACTATGTCTTAAAAAATCAATTAGGGTTAAAATTCTGATATATTTGTGATTTTTTTTCTAAAATGGCTTTTTATTAGTTATTTTAGAAGAAAGCTCACACAGCATAATAACATTCTAGAATTCATCTTGAATAATCAAGAAATAACTGTATTAATTTTAAAAAGTTACAAGCCACTGTAGTTTTGAAAACATTCTGTTAAGGAAAGATTCAAATCAGAAAGATGCACTAACACCAAAATAAAAGAAGAGCAGCATAGGACAAATTGAGACTTGAGAGAATTGATTAAAATGGCAAGGTTGCCAGAGTTGTTGAAAACTTGAGTAAGAGCTGGAGGGATTTGTTTTTGTTTTTGACAGGTTGCTAAGTGACTCCTCTCAGTCTTGCAGAGAAAACGAATCTGTGCAATCTAGTAAAAATGAGGTTAGTGCCTTTTTTCCTTAGTATTAATGGGATGATTAACTAATTTTGTTAAGTCTGTTAAGAAAAGACAAAGTCTAAAATAAGTGTTTAAGCAGTTTTGTGGGGGGCTTTTTGTCTTTTAATGATCCCCAATAAAAATGATATTTTCTATTTACAGGACAGCAAAGAGGTAAGTATAGTATCCGAATTATGAAAGGAGTAAAAAAATTCCTACATAATTTTATGTGGATGTGAAGTATCCTAAATGTTTATTCACCAAATTGTTAGCAGTAAACCAGTTGTATTTTGAAACAGTTGTAATCAAGTCTTGAGGTGCTATAGTATAAATATAAATGAACACAGATTTTTCTCAAATTCTTTTTTCAGCCAGAATTTATTTGGAAAGCCAGTGTGTGAGGCTCTGTTTCCTACAGACAGTATTACCCCTGTGAAAGTCCCACACTTGCATTAATGATTCATGACTGATTTATTCAGAGTTTGAAAAAGTAAATTGTCACCTGCAGGGATGAAGGAATGTTTAAATCATACTCCAGTTGGAGCATATGGAGCATGTTTATCCAGCTTTTGAAGATTGACAAATGAATTTAAATTTGCATTACAGGAAAAGTGATAGTATTTTCATATACTTACTTCATTATGTTAGTTAAACATTTGTATTATTCAAGTGTACATAGTATATTGTTAACATTTCTTAAAACTTACAATTCCTTTTCAAAGTTTAAAAAATATGTAAAGGAAATGCATTATGTATTGATCAGATAAATTTAAATGCAAGTGTTTATTAGACTCCACTTCCTTCCTGTCATTGATGAATACATGAATAGTTTTAGACTTCACCTTTTAAATAGAAATGGTACTGCTGTTTGAAATACATATGGTCACATTCATGATGTTTGCTTTATGTTGTGTTAGTAAATGCAGATGGTAAAATTTTGCATTTCACTTCTGACAATATATTTTATTTGTATTTTCTCAAGCAACAAGTCTCTGGTTTTGATGTCCTTTTCAGTGTTCCTGTTGTGAAAATCTTCTAATTGTAACAATTATAGTGTTTTGGAAAACCACATTTTTGCATTTTGTGTTTGGGGGGGTAGAGGAAAAGGAGGAAGGGAGGAAAATAAATGCGTTTGAAAGCCTGAAGTCATGAGATGAATCCAAAATGCATTATTTATAATTTATTTCATGAATATTTGGGTACTGGACTCACGATTATTTTTAAAAAATATTTTAGTAAGCAAAGCATTTCCAAAATGTTCATTAACTTCCAAGGTGTAAGACTAAGAAATTCTTCTTTATGTGAGGTCACTGAACATGTTTAGCCATATTATCTGAATATTGTCCAATTTGGTCATGTACACCCCTTTTTTATTTTTTCATTTCATTTAGAAAATGCTATGCAAAAACATCTGCTCCAGTGGAAAGTCTCTGGCTACAGAGCACAGCAAAGGGCCGGTAACAATGTTTTTTGCCCATATAAATTTAATGACTCACAATCTGTGGTACATAATTCTGTGATGGTTCAATTCAATTCAGCATGCAGCAAATTTAGTTGCTATAAATCCATATATTTAAAATGATCAGAATTAATACCTTGTAAAGATGTAACCTTCCAGTGATGGTTTTAAAATAATATACTGGAAGACTGAATTAATTTTCCTCACTTTCCCTTATTTTGTTATTTAATTGAATTGCATTTGTTTTCTGTGAAAGCATTTTTATATGTGGGGCATGTTTTTTTGACATTTTACACAGTTTCAGAAAAAACTAAGCAAGCTAGAAGAACAGCTCAGTAATGAATTACAAGCCAAAGATGAACTAGAACAGAAGTACAGGTGAGAATATTTCAACATGTTTGGTATGTTTATAAAGATGTTTTATTAGACCTTTTGTTTTTGAATGCTTAAAAGCATTGTAATCCACTTTGGGAATTCCCAGTCCTGCAAGCAGACCTCACTGTAAGTTGCTAGCTTAATTTTTGCTACTCCTGTGACTACTGGGGTGGTTTTTAGGGGATTTGTTGACGGGTTTTTTGCTTTAACTCCTTATAAGAATCTCACTGTTTAGTGATTTCACCAGTCCTTGAGGTTTCATGTTATTGATTAAAATAGAATACCTTGCATAAAATTATTGAAACAAAACCATCCTAAATAAAATTAGCGAAACACATCCAAACATTCTAATTTCTGTATTATCAGGAGGATTTGAAAATTATTTTTCAAATTTGTTCAGGTCTACAAGTGTTCGTTTAGAGAAGATAGCGAAAGAGCTCGATGAAGAGGTAAGGCCACAGATTTCTTACTGGAATTAGAACTTTAACATTTGTGCGTGGATTTTTTCCTTCGATAACAGCAAATTGCTTTTGAGTAGCTGTGTATTCTATGGAAAATAACACCAGTTGATTTCTTGGTATTAACACGCATGAAACTGTTGTCACTGCTAAAATATTTTCATTATTATTTCTGTACTGTAACTTCACATTTCTTTCCAGAACTAGTTTTTTTCTGTATTTTTAGTTGGCAGACAGCATGATGTAAATATTCCATACAGATTTTAAAAACTGAAGGTTTGAGAGTAGTGTTTCCAGAGGAGGAAGGCCATGCTTTGCATTGTTTGGTGTTAGTAAAAGGACCCTATTTCTTGCTTAGCTTTGCACCTTACTGCTTCTACAAATTTGGATGTGGCTGTATATAACTTAGTATGGCTCATGCAGGTACATGTCAAGACCTTACCTTTACATGTAGTTTCTCTGCTCCCTGAGTGACTGCTTAGGCAGGTCTACCAGGTTTGTCAAATCCAGATGATCAAACAGTATTTAAATTGCAAAGCCCCTGGCCATAGACATCCTGGGCTGGATTTGACCACGTGTTCTGATACGTTGTGTTTGCAGCAGGCAGATAGACTGGCTTCCTCCATTACAGACTGAACTGAGTGCATGAGCTGTGTTTTTATAGTATGAGAATATCACTCCTGTGTGTAATTAGTGGTTTATTTTTTAAAATATATCCAGATAACTTCAAGGAAGAATGTAGAGTCTGCAGTCAGGCAGTTAGAGAGAGAGAAGGCTCTTCTTCAACATAAGAATACAGAATACCAGAGGAAAGCAGAACATGAAGCGGATAAGAAACGCAATTTGGAAAATGAGGGTATGTTGAACCATGCTTGAAGGTTCCATTTTGATGTGGGTTTTTAATGCTTAAAATAAATGAATTACAGTTCAAACTGAAGCATTTTCGTGACAGTGATTAACAATGTTGAATTGTTTTTGTTGCAGTTAACAGTTTGAAAGACCAACTTGAAGATTTAAAAAAGAGGAATCAGAACTCTCAAATATCCAATGAAAAAATCAATCAACTACAAAGACAGGTATGCCAACTTTATATATGTATCTTTTAAAATAATCACTGCTTGGAGTACAGATTTTTGTAGCAGTGGAGGAATTTGAAATGTGTAATTGTGTTTTAAAAACTGTTCTTTCTTGTTAGGTTTTGGTGTTCAAAAGTAATCTTAAAATATACTCCTTACTTCCTTAATCCATAAACCCTAGTGTTCTGTAGTAGAAATAGTGAGGCTTATATTTTCATTGTTTCTGAAGTATGTTTTTATCAATCTTAGTTGGATGAAGCCAATTCTTTGCTGCGGTCAGAGTCTGATACTGCAGCCAGGTTAAGGAAGAACCAGACAGAAAGCACAAAGCAAATCCAGCAGCTGGAAATTAATAATAGAGAGCTACAAGATAAGAACTGCCTGCTGGAGAATGCAAAACTCAAACTGGAGAAGGAGTATCTCAACCTTCAGTCAGCTCTAGAATCAGAAAGGAGAGATCGAAGTCATGGATCAGAGATTATCAGCGATTTACAAGGTATTTATGCAAATCTTCTGAAGTTAAGATTGCTTCTTGTTTCTAGTTTGGGTGGTGTTATTTGAGTTTCAGACTGTGACTAGATAAGTGTGCTGTTTTATAAAATGTTACATAATTGTGAACAGCATTTAAGAAAAAATGTGGGGTAACATCTATAAAACATTATTAGTAACTTTTAGACTCACCCCAAAGGAGACATTCTTAATAGTCAGAATTGGAAGCTGTTACATTTCAAATATGTTATCTCTAAACAGATAAAATACAGTCTTGTTTTCACTCACTGACCAGCCTCATTGGTATTTTGGTAATTTTTAGGTCGAATATCTAGCCTTGAAGAAGAAGTGAAAAATGGAAAGAGTGCGTTAGCCAAACTGGAAATGGAGAAAAGACAATTGCAGGAAAAGCTCACAGATTTAGAAAAGGTGACAGCACTGCTAAATGAACATTGGTGTTACATTCTTACGGAATTTTTGAATTTGTACTTCTATTACTTGAGACACTGCAACCAAGCCTATACAAAAAATAAACCTTGTTTTGAGCTTGTGTTTAATTTTTTTTTTCAATTTGAGAAGTGGGAGAAAAAAGACATCATTTACCATATAATCATGATACATTTTACTTCTAAAGTACTTAAGTACCTAATTATGTACTCCAGTGTGTACCTTAACAGTACAGTAGCTACATTTAATTTCATGTGTGGAGGTTTTTTAAACTCTCATTATTGCCAAATATAAAAGACCCTCTGCTAATAGGATTTTTTAAACAAATTTGTTATTGAAACAACAGGCTTGAAAAATTTCTTCAATAAACTTAATCTTTGAGCTACTCTTACTACAGAATGTTGGTTGTTAAGGCAGTAATTCTGTAATTGTTTGCAACTGGGGATGTTGTGTTGTACATTTTTAGAGCACTTTGGCATTCACAAAGAAACATTTATGGAAATGAGTTCTCAGTTTCTTAGCATGAGCTCTCTCTTCCTCTCCAAGCATCCTTCCAAGCAGCATGTTACTGTTGTTCAAAATTGTGCCACTCACCTTATGTATTTAATGTTTTATTTCAATGTAATTTTTTCTTTAACAGGAAAAGAGCAACATGGAAATAGATATGACATATAAATTTAAAGTGATGCAGCAGAACCTTGAACAAGAAGAAGCTGAGCATAAAGCCACAAAAGCACGATTAGCAGACAAAAATAAGATCTATGAGTCTATAGAGGAAGCAAAATCTGAAGCCATGAAAGGTATGTATCTGGCATCCCAGTTGGACTTAGGTGTGAATTATACAAAGTAGATAATATAATCTTTCACTGCATTTTCTGGTGCATCTCATGACAACTGAAATATCTTGAAGAGAGGGTTGATTACCAAAAAAATCCAGAAGATGGTTCTTACTTTTGAATTAAATGGCTTATGTTTATTGCAACTACTTAAAAAGCTACCTACAGATCCTGTCCTTCCAATTGCAGAGCATTCACAAAATTTTGAGCATGCAGATCTTCAAAAGGAGTAAAAATGATTCAGTAATAATGGCTGAGTCACTTGGCATATCAGGTTCCCAAACAGCTTCAGCTCTTTGATTTTACATTATCACAGTCAGGGCACAGTAGATTGAAATGTTTTATTTTTAAAGTTCCACTCATTTTATTTATCTCAGACGTGTTGCAGATAAACTGGAAGTTATCTAGAAGCTCAAAAGTAGGAAACAGCTCTGTCAGAAATGCTTCAAAAAACATCCTTTGGGTGTGTATCTACTGTGAAAATTTTAATTAATCACTTTTAAGTAGTCTTTCTCTTCAGTTTTAAAAGGAGAAACATGTGGCTTATTGTTAGTAGAGGGTAGACATCCACTTCCCTTTGGCCTCCAAAATCTGCTGTTTTACACTTCACTGATGTCTTATATCTTTTCCTTGACAGAAATGGAAAAGAAACTTTTGGAAGAGAGAGCTTTAAAGCAGAAAGTAGAGAATCGGCTGTTGGAAGCGGAGAAGCAGCGCTCCATGTTGGACTGTGATCTCAAACAATCGCAACAGAAAATCAATGAGCTCCTTCGCCAAAAGGACATACTAAGTGAAGATGTAAGGAATACTGACAAAAAGAGTCTTGAGTCAAATTTTGTTTTCAATGTCCCAGTATTTTTCCTGTTATGGCTGTATTTAGAAATATTTGTGAATGAAAATGGCAACAAAGTTTTCCTTCTCAGCCTTTGAAACTTTAAAAAGTCTACTTTTTAATGTGGTATCATTTTTCTGAAATATTTCAGCTTTATTCATGTTAAAAGGTTTGTCCTCTCTAGTGGTAAATGCTGTGAGATTGACATGGAAAAACTAGGTAATTTAATGTGTGCTAATGCCTTTATTCAGGAAGCAACTTTGATTTACCAAAAGATGTAAAGGAAGTCAGTTGGAGACTGTTTAAATGTTGTTTTCCTGTCTGGATCTGTAAAATTCACAGGTTTCTCCTTCTTTTTCAGGTAAAAAACTTGACATTAAAAATAGAGCAAGAAACACAAAAGCGCTGTCTCACTCAAAATGACCTCAAGATGCAAACACAGCAGGTCAACACCTTGAAAATGTCAGAGAAGCAGTTAAAACAGGAGAATAACCACCTTCAGGAAATCAAATTAAGTCTGGAAAAGCAAAACAATGAACTGCGCAAGTACGCAAGTTGTTCTATATGTTTTAGTCATGTTACTGATTTGAAACATTTTTGGAACAAAAATTGGAAGCAAAATTCATTTTTAAAAATTGCTGCAAAGAATATGCTATTCTACAGTGCAAAACTTAATAGTTCTTTAAAATAATTTACAGTGACTCTAATTGAGACTTGCCCTAGTGATTCAGCAGTGTATAGGTTTGTAGTAAAAGATGTTTGTTATCCTGAAAATCTTAAATATGAAATTAAATATGAGTTTGAAATATTAAACAGCTTAAATAGGAGTCTGAAAACTTCAGAGAAACACTTATTTAACTGAAGCTCTAGGTGCTATTTTAATGATGTAGGGCTTCAATGAAGAGGAAAGTTACTGGAATTATTAGTCTAGGAGAACTTATCAGAGTAGGAAATGAATACTGCTACAGAGCTACAAAGCATGACCATTGGAAATACAGACCTTTGAACGCATCTGTTGGACCTTCAGATAGGAGTTTCAGTAGTTCTTCACGGTCTTACAAGTAGTATTTGCACCTGATAGTAAGTAAGGAAAGAAACTTTTTTTTTACATAAAGAACTTCCTTGTGAATGAAAAGACCAGATTACTACACATATTAAATGAATCTCAATCCTAGCTCCTTTATGACTTTGGATGTTTTGTCTCCCTGTACTTTGTCTTTCTGCCAGCAAGATGCAGTTTGTCATGTAGAAGGTGGCCAAAATGTGGAACACTGGCAGAAGTTTTTTCTGCTACATTTCTGTTGTTTTTTAACTGACTGTTATTTAAATGACAGATATACTCAAGAAAATATACATGTCAAGGAATACAGACATTCACAGACTGTGCTCTAGCAAACAAAAGACCCAAAACAATCTGTCAGATCAGTGATATTTTACATGGAAATAAGATTCTGTTGGTGGTTGTTTACTTTATCAATGTCTCTTATTGGTTAAACTTCGTGACACTGCTGTCTTTTCTGTTTACTGCTCTGGAATATCTTCACATTTCTAAAGCATGTTCTTCCTTTCTAGGGAACGTCAAGATGCAGATGGACAAATGAAAGAGCTTCAAGACCAGCTCGAGGCTGAACAATATTTCTCAGTATGTTTTATGCTGCTTCATTTTTATAATAATCTGTTTACTGAGTACGTTAGCTGTTCTTCTTCCCTCTCAGCCATCAGAGGTTTCACAGCTCTAACCCCAAGCTACTTGATTTTCTTGTGCCTGTCTCCAGTGTTGTCTGTTGTCTTGATCTTGATCACTGAGCAGCACAAAAGAGCTCATGTTGAGAAATGTCCCAGCTTTGTAGCAGAGTTCAGAGGGAGGAGTCAAGCAGCTCATTTTTCCGCCATGTGAATAATTTTCTGCATGTTCCAAGCCTTTTGCATTCAGCATCCCTTCCATGCTGTATGGCAGAGAAGAGTTGCATTCTCACGTGATGTGACAAAACATGTGCATCTATGGCTCAGAAGGAAATTTTGCATTACAATCAAACTCGGTAGTGATCTGTTGGGAGTTTTTCATTTATTGTAGTAAGGTGCACCAGAATAAATAGGTAGCATAGTTAAAAATCATCACTGGCATGTGGAGGTTAATTATTATTAACAGTGCCAGTCACACTGCAGGAGATGCCAAAAGGCTTGTTTCAATATTAATGGGAAATTAAGATTTCCTTGTGGATTGTGGTCAGTGAAGAGAAGGCCTACCTAAAGTTTTATAGATGAAAATGTTACACATTAAAGGAATGAAAGGGAGACTTGAGGTCAGCTGACTGCTGTAGATGGGCCAGAGAGACACAATCTGTCTTGAAATCCCTGCAGGAAGAACACTTAGAGTTGTCCGTCACTTGACCTGTAGTCAGTCATTTGAATGGACAGAGCAATATAATGTTTCTTTCACTTTCTTCAGAGTTTTAGATATATATTGATTCCATGAAATTTTGAATTTCAAAGTATTTTCTCACTGGTTTTTCCCTTATTCCTGTATTTCTTTTTGTTCTTTAACGGTCGTGTTGGTTTCATGGATATGTATAATTAGAATCTAAACTCCACATGCATAATTACATCAGACAAAGATTTAAAATAGCAGAGAAAAAGAAATGAATTATTTTCTCTGCTTCTGATACTTCCGATTTTGTACAAAATAGTGACTTTCACATTTAGAGTATCTTTAACAGTATGTATACAAACACAGAAAATGCATATCCTACCTCTACCCATTCACAAATACACAAGCTAAAAAAGGAACAACAAAATAATAAAAGTACATTTGTGAATCATGATGACATTTAGATAAGTTTAGAGGTGGCATTGCACAATTATACTCCAATTGGTGTGATTAAGGAACTGCATACCATATCAACTTGTATAATTTTTGTGGACCTTCAAGAGTATAGAAATCACATAATTTTCTTTCCAACTTTAATTTCTAGACTCTCTATAAGACACAAGTTCGAGAACTTAAAGAAGAATGTGAGGAAAAGACCAAAATTTGTAAAGAAATGCAGCAAAAGATACAAGAGTTACAGGATGAGAGGTAGGTTTTGCTAGTTGGACTACTAATACATAAAAGATCAGGATTGCTTTTTATTTTTTTCCTTCTTCTCCTCCCTAACTCCTCCCTAACTAACCTAACCCTTACCTAAAAGTTAACTTTTAACTTTAAAATTAGACCTAACCCTAACCTAAAAGTTAACTTTTAACTTTAAAGTTAGTTAAAATTTGACTGGTTTTAAAAAAAGTATATATCAATGATTTGCAGAGATTCCTTGGCTGCTCAGCTAGAGATTACTTTGACAAAAGCAGATTCAGAACAACTTGCCCGTTCCATTGCTGAAGAACAGTACTCTGATTTGGAAAAAGAGAAGATCATGAAAGAGCTGGAGATTAAAGAGATGATGGCGAGGCATAAACAGGAACTTGCTGAGAAAGATGCCACCATAGCCTCGGTGAGTTACATGATCTGTAATTCTGGTAGAGGTAGTACATGAGCTTTATTTTCAGTTTGAGTTAACCATTGCTCTTTAGCAGATTTAGAGATATACAAATATATCTAATGTTTTAAAAATACTTATTTCTTGTGATTGAAATTCAAGAATCTCTTTTGTTTCTTCCATGCATTTCTGTGACCACTTTTTCTTCTGTGCCCCTACCCCTCTTACAGCCAGTCCTCTTATCCTTATCCTGGTCTCACTGTGCAGCATTTCCTTTTGTCCTGTAATGCTTCTTCGTTTGCCAAATGAGTTTTGTTACATGGTCACATATCCTTTTTTTTTTAGTTGGAGGAAGCAAATAGGACACTAACTAGTGATGTGGCTAACCTTGCTAATGAGAAAGAAGAACTAAACAATAAACTGAAGGAAGCACAAGAACGTACGTAATCTCTGAACCAAATGTGATTGAAATTGAAACTATGTTTGTTCTTTAGTAGTACTATATTCATTTGTAATGAGTTTTCATAGATTTTCTTTTAATTACCTTGCTACAGAAATTACAAAGCTAAAAGAAGAAGAAGCAAATGTAGGAAATATTAAAGCACAATTCGAGAAACAGTTGTTGAATGAAAGAACGTTAAAAACCCAGGTAAGCAAATATATTCAAATGCATATAGACACAGTGTTCATGAATCAAATAATTTTTAATAGAATACCTTCCTTTATAAACTACAGATATGTACTAGTAAGTCTTTATTTGTTTTTGCTATGACAGAAAATATATTGGGTTTTTTTTCTTCCTTCTTCTAAGTAGACTTTCAGTGTAGTGAAACTGGATCCTTATGATTCGTAATAGAGGAACTTCTAATCCAGATGTATTCCACCAGCAAAAGCCTTCATTTCTGTCAAATGATTATATATGTTACTGGTTTCAGTCTTGATTTATATTCCTCTACAAGTTCTAGAAAGAAGTACATTTCTGATTTTAATCTAGATTGGTTTTTAGAACAAGTGGCATTTTAATACATGACAAAGACATATTTGGGGTCTAGCTAGTGAAAATGGAAGGGATTATTTAAATGAGTGAAAATGCTCACACAGCTAATGGTTGCTTCAAGTAAAAATGGCATCATTACCTTCTTTTATATTTTGTGTAATAAGTTGAATTAAAGCAAGTTTGCAGTAGTAGATTGCAGAGATCTTAGTTTATAGTTAGAAGTGCCTGGTTATAGAGAGAGAGAAGACTTTATTTCTTCACAGCATAACTCTGCGTATTTATCAGTGTGGTTTTTGTCACTCTTTTCTTTCCCATGGGAAGGCTGTGAATAAATTGGCTGAAATCATGAATCGGAAGGGTCCAGTCAAACGTGGAGCTGACACTGATGTACGGCGGAAGGAAAAGGAAAATAGGAAGCTGCATATGGAACTGAAGTCTGAACGAGAAAAGTTAACCCAGATGATGATCAAATATCAGAAGGAAATAAATGAAATGCAGGCAGTAAGATCCTTTTGTAAATATAAACATTGCAGTATTTTCTGCAAAATCACACTATTGATACAGACTTTACAGTAGCGTATCCAGTCTCTATTTCTGAATTTTCCCAACCAAAAGAAATACACAGATTGTATATTGAGATTGGCTAAAAATTCTGCATAGTTTTCTCTGAGTAACCAAATATTGTAATAATAGGAAATCTTGCAATTTATCTCTGCAGCAAATAGCAGAAGAGAGTCAGATACGGATTGAACTGCAGATGACTCTGGACAGCAAAGACAGTGACATTGAACAGCTTCGTTCCCAGCTGCAGTCACTGCACATTGGGATGGACAACAGTAGCATAGGCAGTGGACCTGGAGAGGCTGAGGCAGATGATGGATTCCCTGGTATGTTAATTTTATTAATATTTCTGCATTAACTGGGTGTTTTTCCATAGAAACTGGAGTATTAAATTGATGGTCTGATGATTCTGTGATTTTCACCTTCATCTATTTCTACCATTTTATCAATCTGTTGATAGTGAGCACTTGTTCACCTAACTAAATCTGTCTGTTGTAATACTTCACCTTGCATTTTTTATTTAAAGAATTTGTTTTAAAATTCTATTCTGTTCCATTAGAACTAAATATTTTTTCACTTTATTTTGGTGATTACTTTGCAATTACTCTGTGTATGTGATGAAATGTAAAACTAATACTCTCTTAGAGATTCTATTTTGACTTCTTTTCTACTTTTCCTCCTTTATGCTTTATGTTTAGTCCATATCACTCAATCCCACACTATGGAATCCATGTCCTTTACCTATCAGCACTCTTCTACCTCTGTCAGTATTGCCACTAAGCCTTCCAGTTCTCGCATGCTTCTTGATTCTGATTCTGACTCAGAGGAAGAACCTTTGTCTTGTTCCCGCAGCCCTACAGAAGTTGATAGCACAGGTGACATCCCTGAGAACCGTTTGGTTTTGTTCTTATTGTGTCATTTTCTCTGTTTCAGAACTAACACTATTAATACATAATTAAAGAAGCATAAACCAAATTTGGCAGATAACACGCTGCAGCAGCAGTAAACATTGCTATCAAAGACATGAGAAAGTTTGCATGAACAAATAACTGGCCTGTTTTCTCTAAATGTTTGCAAATGCTTGCTGACAGTTATAAACCCACCATTTTTATTGAGGCATTGAATAAATGAGCCTTATGCCTTGTTTTCAAGATAGCCCCTACACAGTATCTGCAACTCTCTGTATGACCCTAAGGTACTGGATACCAAAAAATCAAATCTTTGTGTTTAAGTGAAGTGTGGAAACATCTAACTCAACATACATGATTTTCTTGTAGAAATTCATTGTCCTGAGTATTACATTGTTTTGCCTTAAAAGTATATTATGAGTGATAAGGCCCTGTTTTACTAATTCTGTATTCATTTTATATGACTACACATACACCCTTTTAACAAAGCTTCTGTTTAGTGTCAATGTTAGATATAGGTTTTCTGTTGCATTCAAATTTCTGTATTTCACATGAGGTTCCTTTAAAGTGTGAATAACTTTCCGCTGAAGGTGGAAGAAGAAGAACCTCTTTTAGTATTTTGACATTACTTCATCAAACTAGAGTAAAGAATAATGCATTTCCTCTATTTTCCTCATTCTCTGGTTTTTGCTTTGAAGCTTCTAATGAAAAAAAACCTACATACATGCATATTTTTTTCCTTATTAGCTGCTGTTGTGGTATGGATTTGCTTTGTTCTAAAGTAAAAATCATAGCTAAGCTGGGATTTTTTGCTGACATAATTACAAAAGATTTGAGGTAGGATAGTGTCTTCTGTTGTTTCTCCCCTGCTAATATTTATAAGCATGTATTATGAGAAGTTTGGAATATTCTGCCCTTTTTCTGATCTGTTAGTATTGAATGGACACCAGAAGTGGAAAAAGTATAATCAGAAGCTCTCATTTTGTCCAATTTAATCTGTATTACAGGTTGCAGAGAAAAATAGGAAAAATATATTTTAGGAAATAGGAGAAACATGCGTATTTTTTTGCCCTACATGTGCTTCCTGGATATAGCATAGACTATTTTTTTGCATCAACATTATGCTTGCTACACTTTCTATGAGGTGTAGTTGAAAGGAGCAATATAAGGTGGCAGGTATGAGGCAAAACATGTTACAGAACTGTTTCATATAGTTGATATGTGTATTAAAATAGGTGACCAACAGCATTGCTGGTAGGGCAATAAACGGTGAATACAGTGTGTATCTGTGTATCTTGCTTTAAGTCTCCCTAGACACAAAAGGAATTCTATGAATATCTAGTAATTACTTGTTACACTGTGTTAAACATGGGCAGGAACCTCTAATGAGAAGGAAAATCGTTTTTGTAATTTTGGACTATTGTTTCTGCTTGTTCCATGATTTTGTTAATGCTTAACACTTCACTATTTTTGACCTGGAGGTTCCTCAGCAGCATTAGAGGTAATCTGCTAGGGTAGGAAACTCATTAGAAAAATATTATTGCAATTAAGTAGTTTCTCTTAATAAAACACAGGGGGAAGAAACACTTGTGTTAAATGCACTACAAAAATAGGGTCAAAGGGGATGTGATCCTATGTATTAACAAGCACTGGGAAAATGTGATCCTTTTGAGCTTTTGGTGACTACCGAAACGTGTGTCAAACAACAGCTGAGCTCTCAATACTCTTGATAAATCAAATCTGACAAATGTGCCAGTGTAATATAAAATACTGCAAGTGTGTGAAAGGGCAGTTGAATTCAGGCAAGGCCTACAGGTTTGCCAAAAATGACTTATTTTTGGCATATTTGGACATACAGGCAGAATTGGAGAAAAGAAAAATTTACAGACCAAAAAATATGAATTAGAATACTAAACTGACATTTTCCCCAGCATATAGGGTATATGGGTTATTTGTAGCAGTAATTTTCTTTTTTTTTTTTTTTTTTGGTCGTGGATGGGATGTTGTGTGGTCTGTACTAATATCTTTTGATGCTGTTGTAAAAGGTAAAGGTCAATAGACATAAGGCTTCTAAGACTTGAAAATATTGCTAAAGGGAATGTGTGTGCTATAATTGCAAGTTTGTTCTTCCCCTTCCTCCTCATGTCTACTACTTCTTTGTGACTGCATTGCTGGTTATTGGCTGCATTCAGGAGTACATCATTGAATGTATTCCTGAACATTTACTATGGTAAATTTTGCAAGATCTCATACTGTGAAATAGTTCATCTTCTCATGTTTGCTCTCTTGCTTTATTATTGATGTTCAAAAACTTTTAAAATGCACATCAATCTCAAAAATAATGTTTTGTCTGTTCTTTAATATATATCTCTTTTTCAGAATCAAGATTGGAAGGCTGGCTATCAATGCCTGTTAGAAATAACACTAAAAAATTTGGATGGGTTAAAAAGGTAAGAAAAGCAGATTTATGGTTTTATTTCATGCATAGGTTCAACTTTAAACTTACTGTAGGTTTTCAGCACTTCAGTATTTCTTTGATATGTGTTCTCTCATTACATAAATCTATAAAATACGTCAGCTGGTATAGCTACATCTGAGAGAGGCAGCTTAAGACAATTGCAATAGTTTAAGACACCTCTTTGTATAGCCAGAGGTGAGAACAGTCATTCATGATCTTCAAATGTTTATACATGCCATAAGCATTCCCAGGAGTGTTACATAGCTGGAATTAGGCAGAGTCTGGAAACAGGCTCTTGCTCTTGACAATTTCATTATTTAGGGGATAAGACTAAAACCTACTCCTCCTGCCTTGTGCATCCTTCATTTGTTTACTGCTTCTCAGTAACCTCAAAGTAACCTTTGATGAGTCTTTGTCCAAAATGTAGCATAGACACTTTCATACAAATTTCCTTACTGCTGTCATACAGTTAATTCTAGGCAAAATTCTGGAAGTAGGACATCTTTTAGGTAATTAGCTTTTTAGTGAACACTGATATTCTGGTAAGTATATCAGCGATCTTTTTAAGTATTAGTTGTGACCTGCACACATGAAATAGGCAGAGGATGACAGTTACTCTCTCTACCAGTCCAAGTGAAAATTAAATCAATAAAATAGAAAGGAAAAGCTTATATCCTACTTTCTTCCTGACTTTCATTTTTGTTTCTTCATAGATATTTAAATGTTTAAAAATCAGTTAATCTGATCATATAACTTGATTTATCAGGTAGTCAGAATTTTGTTTGTTATGCAATGAATTCCTTGGCATGGACTTAGTGTACAGTACTACCATTGTCCACTTAGGTACCATTTAATCAAATTGTCGAAAAATATTACTACAACATATGTGATAGATAATTGCTGTGACATATTTGACATCTGTGATGAGCTAGATTAAAATATGTTTTATCCTTTTATCTCCTAACAGTATGTAATTGTGAGCAGCAAGAAGATCCTGTTTTACGACAGTGAACAAGATAAAGAACAATCTAATCCCCATATGGTATTGGATATAGAGTAAGTATTGCCATGTGCGATTCCTTCTTGTGGTTTGTAGGTGAACTCTGTTGGAAAGACCTTGACCAAAGGGCCTTTTGATGTCCATCCAATCTGCGAGCACAGCATCATCACATGGGACATGACTTGTGAGTCACGTAGGAATGGGGTGGGGCTTCTTCCCTCATTGAGTGGCTGATTATAACAGTGATGAGCAGGTGAATTCCTTGCACTTCTGAGTCAAGTCAGGGTAGGGCTTCTTCCATCGTTGAGTGGCTGATTATAGGAACATTGAGCAGGTGCATTCCTTGCACTTGTGAGTTTTGCAGGAGCAGGGTGGGGCTTCTTCCATCATGGAGTAGCGGGCTGATTAAAAGAGGCCTCTATGGAGCGCGGCGAACAGGAGCGGGCAACACGGCAGTTTGCATGGCAGTTCGTGCAGGCAGGGCAAGCAGGCAGGGTTGCAGGTTTTCTTGCCAGTAAGGTTTGCTGCGTGTTGTTTGCAGTGTTTCTGTTGGTTGGTTGGTTTTGGGGTTTCTGTTAGTAATGGTTTTTACGCAATCCAAAACTGTAGTTAGTACAATCTAAATGGAACCCTCCAAAAAGGATGTGTCTGTGCAGACCCATTCCTGTGAGGACTGTTTGAGCTTATCAGTGGTTTCAAGGGCCGTTGTGAAGGAAACCTGCCTGTGGTGAACAGGTGAAAAATCTCTTTTCACTGGTGGCCGAACTTAGAGAGAAAGTTGAAAGACTAAGGAGGATCAGGGAAAGTGAAAGGGAAATAGATTGGTGGAGTTCAGCCCTTCCATCCTTAAGGGAAGTCCACCAAGAGTCAGAGGACTACTATGCCTCCCACTGTCAGGCAATAGAAGGACACCTGGTAGATGAAGGGGGTGGAAATGTGTCCCTGCTTGGGGAGGTGATAATAAAAATTCTTCCCGACCCCCATCCCCTAGGCAGGTGTCACTTCAGAATAGATATGAGGCCCTGGATCTAGACAGTCAGCCAGATGATTGAGAAGAAAATTATCTGCCCAGTGAGCCTCCCAGTTATGAGTCTAAGATGGATCACCGCCTCCAACATCAAAAGGAAAGAAGGGTAATCATAGTGACTGACTCCCTTCTGAGAGGAACAGAGGGCCCCATACATTGACCAGACCCACCCCACAGAGAGGTCTGCTACCTCCCTGGGGCCAGGGTACGGGATATCACTGAGAGACTTCCTGGGCTGATTCAGCCCACTGATTATTACCCACTGCTGATACTCCAGGCTGGCAGGGATGCGATTGAAAAGAGGAGTGTCAGGGCAATTAAAAGGAACTTTAGGGCACTAAGTCAAGTGGTTGGTAGGACAGGGGCACAGATAGTCTTTTCCTCAGTCTCTCTGGTGGCTGAGAAAAATGGTGAGAGGAATAGGAGACCTCACATTATCAACACATTAACAAGTGGCTCAAGGGTTGGTGTCATCGGCAGAATTTTGTGTTCTTTGATCATGGGGCAACTTTTATGGCACCTGCTCTGCTGGAACCAGATGGGCTCCATCTCTCTGTTAAAGACAGAAGGTTTTTAGCTCATGAACTGGCAGAACTTGCTGAGAGG
>VXBB01006674.1:38851-55527 GCA_013399915.1 Illadopsis cleaveri | reverse complement strand
GGTGCTGGGCTACGACCTGCTCTCCCTGTGCCTGGAGGGGCCGCGGGACGCGCTGGACCGCACCCAGCACTGCCAGCCCGCCGTGTTCGTCGCCTCCCTGGCCGCCGTGGAGAAGCTCAACCACCTGCAGCCTGAAGTGAGGGGCCGCGTCGGGCGCGGGGGGCCGGGCAGGGGGTCGGGGCGGCGGCGCTTCGGGCCTGCCCCGCGGTGCGGCTGAGGCGCCGCTCGGCTCTGTGTCCCCGCAGGTCGTGGAGCGCTGCGTGGCGGCCGCCGGCTACAGCGTGGGGGAGTTCGCGGCGCTGGTCTTCGCTGGAGCCCTGGGCTTTGCCGAAGGTGCCCGGGGGACGTGCGGAACTCCCTGCTAGGATCTCCCAGCGTGCCGTTTCCAAAGCATTGCCTTGTTATCACTGTGTCCCCTCCCGCTTTTTATTTTTAATCAGAGGACAAATTTTACTTTCTACTTCCGCTGTTCGCTTTAACACGTGTAACGCGGCATTAAAAAGCATTGACGTTTCACCAAGAGTGAACAACTGCCCTTTCTTGCGCGCAGGTGCCCGCGCTCACATTTACGCAGCATCTCTGTTTCTCTCCGTAGCGCTGTACGCGGTGAAAGTGCGCGCCGAAGCCATGCAAAAGGCGTCGGAAGCTGTCCCCAGTGGAATGCTCTCGGTTGTCGGCCGGCGAGAGGCAAATTACAAATTTGCCTGCCTGGAAGCCCGTAAACACTGTGAATCGCTGGGTATAGAGAACCCCGTGTGCACAGTTTCAAACTATTTGTTTCCAGACAGCAGAGTCATTGCAGGACACTTACAGGTATTGCTTCAGTTTGAACTGAGCGTTTCACTTTTTAAAAACTTTTGCTTTGCACTTCTGTGTGGGTGTTACGTTCATCCTTAGTTTGTCCAAACAAAAGTATTTGATCTGTGGGTTTGTTTTTTTTTTTTTCCTGGCATGTGTTCAGGTGTTGGGTCCCTTTATCACAGTAAGTCTGATGAGGTGATTCTTGTGGGGTGACTGAGAAAACCTTTGTTGTGCAAGACTCACTTCTCTCTCTCTTTTATAGGCTTTGGAGTTTTTGCAGGAGAATGCCCGAAAATATTATTTTAAACGTGCAAAAATGCTTCCAGTCAGTGGGGCTTTTCATACCAGACTTATGGAACCAGCAGTAGAGCCACTGGCTGAAGTCCTAAAATCGATTGAAATTCAGAAACCGCTGCTCTGTGTTTATTCCAATGTCGATGGCAAAAAGTACATGCACTCAAAGCACATTCAGAAGCTGTTAGTGAAGCAGGTGGTGTCACCTGTTCTGTGGGAGCAGACCATGCACTCAGTGTATGAAAGAAAGCAAGGAACAGAATTTCCTTACACCTATGAAGTGGGGCCCGGGAATCAACTAGGAGCCATTCTCAAACAATGTAATTTAAAGGCCTGGAAACAATATAAACATGTAGATGCTCTGGAAGATGAGGAAGCAGCGGATACTTAAATAACCTTTTGGGAAAAATCCACACACGACTCATGTTTTTTCTGATTTAAAACTTTGTGCTCCCAAAAGAGGAAGTCTTAAACATTCATGGCTTCTCGTGTTGGAAAGAGCACTATGTGCATAATTGCAATGAACATTTTCCTTTGAGTTCCTCAGGTGTGGAAAGGGGAGAGCCAAGTCTGGCTCTTCCATCTGTGTCAGCACTGCAAAGCTGTCAACAAACAGGCCAAGTAGCATTGTTTGGCCTCAATCCTGCAAGCAACTTTCCCTCCTGGCTTGTTTGTTTGGTTGGTTTTTTTTTTGGTTGGTTGTTTTTTTGGGGGAGTTTTTTGGATGTGGATTCAGGTTCCAGTTGGTAGCCTTGGCTGTCTGGTGCAGGGATCTTCTGCAGGAATGTTGTGGGCTCCAAGTTATGGAGGGCTCTGCTCTGGGCTGGAGGGTGCATTTGGAGGAGCCATTTTTTGGGACAGCTTTCAGTGTGTTGATGTTCCTGTTTTCTTACTTATCTGACTTGTGGGGTGTTCATCTCTGTAAAGTTCTCTTACTTTGTGTCCATGTTGCCGGGTGGCAGCTGAGTGAGGCAAATGATGTTACTAGAAAAATTATTTTCTTAAGGTTAAACTATAAATAAACTATGAAGCTTTTCTTGCTATTTTTAATGCTTTGGGGTGCCTCATTATTGGCTCTGTCCACATGTGGATGGAAGTAACTTTCCCTCCAGTTGTCCAGTGCCACACTGGTTGTGCTAAGTTACACAAGAAATGTTCATTGGGAAAAGAAAAGCTTAACAAAAATATTATGTACATTTCCTGGCAGCAGGAAATGATGAGCTGAAGAGCAGCAGGTTGTCTCAAACCCTCCTGGAAAGAGCTTCCCATTTCCTAGTTTGTATTTTTTATTTTGGTATTTTAATGCTGTATTTAACAGATACATTAAAAAAAATTAGGACATATTACTTAAACCAAATGTCTGACAGCATCTTTAATAATGTATTATGAAATGCAGGAGAACTTCCAATTACAGTACCAGTCATTCTGTAATTTCACATTTATGACAGGGAGAGTGAATTAAAAACACTGGCCCTTATTATCATTGCTAAGTGGGCTGTATTATTAAACAGTTCTTTTGTGGACTGCAGCTGGCAGCTGTGCCTCCCCTTACAGTACAAATTCCACTTTTAGCCTGTGTAAACATTAACAATTAGTAAAACACTGAAGAGTTTTTTCAGCTTCACCATTGGACTTCTAGAGGCTGATGAGAAAGGGTTGGAATAACTGTAAAGAAAATGATTTCAGTGAATGTTCCTATGTTACAGGTAAGGTGTTAATTATTCAGAAAAGGATACCAAAGTCTTCAGTTAGAATTAGTGGTTAGAGTATTGCAACTAAATCCTATTCATATTATTAAACACTGCATTGTCCTGTGTTAGAAGTTTCTGACCACACCTTGTAAGACCAAATGCAACACTGATGCCTTTCAAACCAGCTTTTGATAGTTGAAACTGAGTGTGGTATGTTGGTGGCACTAATTTTAGTGCTTTCAAATTTCTGGACTTTCTTTTTAATTATTTAACCTTTCTGAGGAAATGTTGGAGACCTGTTTTCTGTTTGTAGTGTTCTTGCCATAATTTTTTTTTTTCCCCCTCATTTCACTTTGTTGTACACTTTGCTCGGAATTAAAAGCTCTTTGGGAAATCCATGCTGGAAATCTCTTTTTTGCAAACCATCAGAGAACCTTTGCACTTTTGTCAGCTGCAGAATGCTGAAGGGAAATCTGTATCCTAAGAGCATTCCAATCTTGTGGGTCTCGTTTAATTAGTGGGAAGAAGGACCCGTCACCACTGTCAGGGGTTTGCTTCTCTTCTGTGCAGTGCTTGAGCCCAGGCTGCTCCTCAGTGATAATTGTGTCTCCAAAACCAGAAGCCAGAGGGAATCATGCTCTTGTGCTGATGTTGCAATTTCTAGGAGCAGAAAAAGTGTGTGGAGGTCTTTGTACCTCTGTATGGAGCGTGTTCAGGGCTTGGTTTTGTGTGGTGAGCCTCACCTCACCTGTGCTGTAACATTTGCTGTGGCTGGGCAAAGAGTGCCCAAGGAATTAGGAACCCTGGATCTTAGAGCATTTCTTTAATGTGTTTGCTCATCTATTCCCTCTGCCTCTGGAAACTGAATGTTTGAGAGGTGAGAAAGCAGCATGGCTCCTTCGCCTGTGAAAAGGCAGAAACAGGATGTGGGAGAAAATCGAGTGCCGTAAATGCTGTCACATATGAGGAAGTGTGCAGTGAAAAAAAACCAGAATTAATTTGTGTCTCCTGAGTCACTGTGGGGCTGTGACTAAAGGATTAACTAACTGTGCTCCACAGGTGAAAGAGAAGCCTGGCACTGACTGCTCCCTGGTGCTCCAGTTAGTGCTGATTGCTGTGGCTTTGATGCCGTTTGCTTTTTGTGTTTCACTTGTTTCTTTGCTGGGATTGAATTTTGTCTTCCTTGAGACTGTTTTGCTCCATAGATGCTGGATGATGAAATTCCCCTCTAGTGTGATTCAAAGCCTTACACTATGGACTACAAGAGTGGGAAAAAGCAGAGTCACCCCACACAGCTCTTGGATGAAATAGGCAGTGAAGAGTCTCCTGTTCATCGTTGCTCCCCTGTGCACAAAGGTTATTTATCTAGAAACAGTTATTTGGTAGTATTAAATTGATTCAGCTGGCAAGAGTCAATTTTTTCATAGCTGGTACTTTTATTACACATGAACAGTTCGTTTATTAGACCCTCCTGATGTTAAATTTTACCCTTTACTAAATACTAACTTTAACATTTTTCTATCACACTGCTATTAGGGAGCTCAACAGAGCAGCCAATTCACTGATAAAACTTTAGTCTGACTTCTTGGCTGTGTGGGCCAACCTCTGGCCTGTGTGTGACTCCAGCTCCAGGTGTGTTAACTGTGCTTTTCTAGAAAAAACATGCCTACCTGCTGCTGAGGGGCACATCAGCTTGAGAGCATTTTGGAAAAATGTGACACTGGAATATTTGCTGCTGCTTGAATTCCTGGGGTATGCTGGAACCATCACCTTTTACGTTGTTTCTTTCCCTGCTTTCCTTTTGCTCTGCATTTCAAGCTATTCAAAGGTATTTCAAAGGGTCAAATGAAATAGTTTAGTGGAGCTTCATTTTTCTTTTTCCCAGAAACATTTTTTGAGATGGGCACTTAGGATCATAATGGGATTTAGGCACCATTCATTAAAGAGAGGAAGCATGTTCCTCAACATGCTTAAATTCGGCTTGATTGTGCACTAAAGAGGGGTTTAAATTCCTTGTCTCATTTAAAGCAGAGACTCAAACTTGAAAGTCCAACTTCTCTGATGAATGCTTAGATCACAAATCCATTGAATATTGTCTTTTCCTGTTTTAAAAATATGCTAAGGGTAGGAGTTGCTTGTCTGGGCAAGAAGCAGGCATCCCCAGTGCTGAGGGGAATACCCAAACCACAGAGATGCACTTTCGTTTTCTCTCACTGAGAGAGTCTATAGCTGCATACTGAAAACCAGCTTCAACAGCAAAGAGAAGAGAAAATGCACTCAGATATAGAGAGAATAACCAGGTACAAATGGGAGATGTTGAGAGAGGAAAAGCTCAGCTGTGCCCTAATGGCCACCCCTGGAGTGCAAGAGGGTGACACCTCGGCCATCTCCATCCTGTGAGTTGTGCTCATGTTCCCCTCAGGCTTCTCTTCCCCCCAAGCACGTGCCTTGCAAAAAGCCATGCATCCTCTGGAAAAAATCCCTTCTCAGAATCCATCAGATTCTTGGGGTTTTGTTCTGGGCAGCTCCTAGTTTTACTTTGAAAAAGGGCAGAAGATACTGCCATTAATGTGGGATAGCAGAGTCTTGGAAAATAAAGCAGACAACACTGCAAAAGGTTTGAAGCAACAATTTAATTTTAAAAAAGTATCATGGTTTTAATCTTTACTATTGCTTTTACAGTGTTAAAATTTAAAGGATGGCCAGCATGCCTTCAGTTTTCCTCACATCCAGAATCTCTTTAACAAACTCATTTATAGGAAATAGACAGTTTATATTGCATTAAAATAAACACAAAAAAGACAAACTTTCTAATCACCTGGAGTCACATTTCAAAACTAGCAAGTCAGGCAGTTATCCAGCAACAACCTCCTTATTTTAAAAGTTTTTCTTTAAAAAAGATATGAAACAGCAGTGACCCAGCACTCGCCTAGGTTTTAAATATTAAAGAGATTTTTATCAGTGTAAATTTGAAAAACAAACCAGCTGCCACCACTGGGGTGTTAGTGATGTTGGTCAGTGTCCAGCAATGACCTCCTGTTGTAATTGTGTGTGTTAATTCTACAGTCCATAATTCACAGCCCACCAACAGGCAGCAACAAGCAAGGCTGCAGGCACCAGCTTCTGGCAGAGGCACCTGACAGGAAGCCTGCAAGTCTGTGGGAAGAAAGGGGATGGTAATTAGAAATAACAAGCAGCAAAAAAAAAAAAAGGTGCAAGGAAACTAAAAGAGTGCCCGTGTGGGAGGTCAGAGAGCACGGTCCAGCTCTGCTGCAGAAATGCACAGGGGAGTAAATTTTACTGGGGCCTCCAGCCACTAAAGAATCCTCCTCCCTTCTCTGGGTAAGTACTACTGGCAGCAGCTCTGCTCATGTCCCCAGGGAGACCCTTCCAGCTTTTGATAGTGGCAGGTGCCTCCCCTCTACACAGAACCCCGTGAGCTGTGTGGGATTTGGGCAGCAACGTCTGGCTTTCAATGAGAAATTTCAGCCTAAAGAGAAAAAAAACAGGGCACTGAGGGGGCACCAGCAAACTAAGGGATAAACCCCAGCCTGAAGGCACATTATGTGCTTCACTCACTGACATTGCAAGGGAGTCAAGTGTTGCTGTTGCCTACTTGCCAACAAAAAGGTGGGAGAAAAGGGAGAGAGAATACCCAGCCTCCATAGCCAGTGATCCGCTTTGTCCAGTTACTGCTCACATCTCCAGAGCTTCTTATAACACTCTTAATAACCTTCCACGTCTGAAAAACACTGACAGCAACCCTGATGATTTAAACAAAACAAAACAAAGCATGAGGATAGAAAATTGATTCTAAAAAGTGGCAAATAAAGTACAAATGCTTAGGAAACAAAAACCAACCAAAACAAAACCCAAACAAAAACTCTTAGTATATTCCTTCCTAAAAGTGTATGTGTACTTGTATGTTTCTCTAAATATTTAGGAAGTGGACCTTTGAAATCTAAAGATAATTTAGTTTCAGAATTAAGTAATTGACAATCTTTGTGGTTGTTTCAAACTTAGAAGAGCATAACCCAATGGGAGATGTTTACGTCTGAAGAATCAGGACAGCAATACAAGACTGACCCAGCAATGCCACAGGCTCTCTCTGGAGTGTGAATCCAGCTTTGCTGAGATCAAAGGTGTATGTATATATATATGTTATATACAGATATATTTATAGGTTATGTTACACAGCTGTAATTGAATTACATTCTGGTCGGTCTGCAGTGAGTGACCATCCCCTCCCAGAATCAAGGAGAAAATAAGGCAGAGTACCTGGGGCTTCAGACACAGCTGAGTGTCCCATGTTAGGACACTGCTGCATGTCAGTTAATAACTAGGCAGGACAACCCTTCAGCTCACAGCAGATGAAAGGCAGTTCACACTAGCCCAGCCATGTTTTCTTGTATGTGCATGGGTAAGTTATTGCACATGCAGTAACATGTTAATCCCACACTGGGCTGCAGGTCTCTTATCACTCAGTTGAGCTTAAAATTGTGTCTAAAGTTACTGTGCCTCTGAGGAATTTGGAATAGTAAGACACTATTGAAGTCTTTTGACTTGAAATGGCTGTAGTCTGTGGAAACAATTTACATTATTACAAAGCTTTTCCTAGTAAAACAAGCTGCTTTGCTTTTCTATGTTCTGCATGAGGCAGCAGTAGTAGCAATATTTTTTGTTGTTGTTGGTTTGTGTGCAGAAACATTCTTGTTTGTCTAACAGGATGTTTAAAAGGATCTGCCAATAAGGTAACACTTACACTCGTGCCAGGTGAAGCAGTGTTTCTTCTAATGTCCTGTGGTACCTCCTGTTAAATTCATCCCCAATCAGGGCCAGCTGATGGCCAATCTGAGTAGCTGAGCTGCAAGGCAGTCAGGATGGGCACGTTAGAGGAGAACCCTGCAACAGCAATTCTTTAAAAGCACTCTGCAAATGTCAGGTACTGTTATTCCCCCAACAGTTGGGCTGAACTGGGCATGTAAAAGGAAAATGTTACAGGAGGTTTGTTTCCCATTATTTATGGGTTTATTGATTAAGTATTTTATGCCCATACATGAAGTATTTTGATGTTTTCATAAGAAGCTGCATATTTGGCACTTTTGAAAAAATATGTTGGTTTTTTTTTGGTGTTTAATTTCTTTATACGAGGCAATGGGATTCTGGTTTGGAGTTTTTGATTGTCCCGCTCCCTTCCCCCCCACCCCCATCAAAATATTGAAACTGTCTTCACTTCAGACCTTTCAAAATACTTCATCTTACAAAGATATTGGCTGTATAATCCAACAGATTTACTCCAACGAGTTCCACTGTGCAGTGTGGGTCTCCAGCTACTGGGTGGTGCCCAGGTACAAACTGATGAAAACCTTAAGGCTTTTAGGGAGGTCCTGGGCTATACAGAAATTTGAACAACATCTGTGGCACATGTTGATGCTAAAAGCTGGTTATGCTTTCCTGATGAAAATTTCCAATTAGATTTAGCTTCTCTTAGACACGTGTTTTTGTTCTGGTAGACAAATAATATGAATATACATTTTTATTTTAATTTGCATTTCTGCTGAGATCTGTTTATGAGATCTGCTGAATGGTAAGTGGGCTTAAGAGCTTAATTCTAGAGTCTGCTGAAAAAAAATCCCTTGGGCTTGGTTTGGTCTGTCCACCACCAACAAAAAAAAACAAACAAAAAACCCACAAACAAACAAAAACCCCAAAACAAAACAACAACAACAACAACCACAGAAAGGAATTTTCACAGATGGGGAGAAAGGCAACCTCTGACTCTTGTACTGGAAAAAAAGTATGTATGGGATTAAGAAAAACCCAAGGCAGCACTACTAATTTGTTGTAATTGGCGCCTGGAGAATTATGTAAAAATGGCTCCTTCAGCTGCTTGCTGGAACAGGTGGGTCTCTAATAAAGAGCCATATCTGTGCCACTGTGCAAGATAAAAATTTACAGACATTTAATGCAGCATAATCTTGCCTGGTCAGTGTTAAGCACTACAGGTTATCTACACTTGCATCTATTCCATTTCCAGTACTGTGCACTATGATTACTTGGCTTAGCAGTTTTCTGCAAAGTCTGGCACTTTGTACTTGGGGGGGGACAGAAGGAGTATTAATGTAGTGTGATACCTGATATCAAACTCCATTTGCTCTGTGGTGTCTGGAATTGTTTGGAGGTTACTGTAGGTTTCCTCTTCTGGTGCTCCATTGGGGTAGCTGGAGAGGACAAAGTGCCTGGGGGCTCTCCTGATATGAGACATCTTACTCTGCAACAAGGCATGAAAGACAACCTTAGGGCTTCATGGTTATGCAAGGTCTTTTCAGTTTAAATGGAAATTGTTTAAAGTGCTCTTAAAGTTACTCTTTTTCCTTCTCCAGTCATAACCTAAGTGTTTCTAAGATAACTATTTTAAGAGTAGTCAAAGGAAAGTTTCAGTGACCCAGCAGATGTCCAGCAATTCAAACATGCAGCATTTAGATTGGCTGCTGCTTTAAATTGGCTCAAAACAGAAACCAAGAAACTGGAAAATCTCAATAAATAGAACTAGTGTAGACAAGTATAGTTTCTCAGTAGTTTCACTTAGTACATGGTTTCCTACGTTGTTTGCAACAACCTGCCTGGCATTAAATCACTCTAACCCATGGAGATCCCCAGGCAGCAAAGCACCTAAAACAAATTTGAACAGGTTTTCCTAAGTCTAATTCAGGTCCAAGTTTACACTTCTTCTTCAGCTGGAGGCTACCACCATGGAAATTACAAGCAACTCACCACAGAAATAGAATGTAAGAAAGATTTAAGCTCATTAATAGCTTTCCACATGGAGGAGCAGACAGTAGGAACCAGTAAAATCAGGGGAGCTGCCTGCTTGTCCAGTGGGCAAGTTATTCACAACAAGTACCACAAAATCAATGGCAAAATTTAACAGGTTGCAGCACATGTGGCTTGTGTCTAATATTGCAAACATTTGTGTAACACAGAGAGCAGTGTTTGGAGAGCAGAGCTGATGTTTTTGTAGTCATTAGGATTGTTTTATTTGGTTAATCAAGGGAAACAACATCAGAGCTGCGGATGGGGATTATTCCAAACTGCACACATCCTTGGAGATTTGCTGCAGTGGAAGGCTCTGCCTGATGAGAAACTTAGTTACAACCTTCTGGAGATGCTCTGGTTTTATCTGGCATTGGGTTTGGCCAGCTTTTTTATGGTTTCTTTGCTTTCTGGCCCCATCATTCTGATCCCTTTTGTTGGCGGAGTGATGCCAGACAGCAACAAAGGGGAGTTCTGCTGGCTGGATTTCTTTCTCATTTTAAACACACTGTCAGCAGGTCAAATGAATAAAACTCAAAATATTCTCAGAAATTAAACTAAACCAAGCAAAAGGTAATGCTGTAATGCTGCTTGATATGAATTTGGTTTGCTACATTGCTGCAGTCTTGTAAAAACTTTAGATTTTACACTTGGGATGAGGTTAGGGCCTTGGTGATCTTCTTTCAATATTCAGATGAAGTTTACATTTTCCACAAAGCAAAATTATTCATAATTAATATATACACATTACTGCATAAACAAACTCACAAAAATGTGCTACTAAATAAATGAAAATATACTTGGTTTACAGAAGCATAGGATCCTCTTAGTGGTGTTTAGTGTGACTGGAGAAAAGCACATTACAGACTAGTGACAGCTGGCAGATACTCTGTTTTACAGTTTGAAGTTTCATCTTCTCAATTTTGTCCTTCTAGTTGTACCATTTCTGCTTTACTTACAAAGATGTTTAAAATTTAGGATTTTTAAATATATCCAGAATTCTGAAAAGCTGTGTAGTTTAGCAGTGGCAAAGAGAAGATGGGATCAGGTCTTCTGAATTTTATTGCAGCAGCTTTGTGGGGAACTGTGTGACCCAACCCTCTTTCTAAGGGGAAATACCACAGCCTTCCTTCCAAAGGAGCACCTATCTGAATCTATTTGACAGGTGAGCTAAAAGGATCTTTTAATTCAGATCATGTTTTTTTAAAAAAGAGACAGTAGTTTTAGGTGCTGTATTTGCTTCAGAAGATGCCCTGTCCCATTTTAAATGCTTCCTTTACGTGTTGCTCTGTGTGTCTCTCTTCCATCCGAAAAAAAAAAAGAACAAAAAGGGTGATGTCCATAGAGGAACTCTGTGCATTCCAGCACCATACCTGATTTCCAGACACCCAGTCACCCCAAGGACTTTGTAGCTCTGAATCAGGTGCCAAGGCTCCATACACACACCGGAGTGAAGCTGTGTCACATTAAATCAATCCATAGTCACTGGAGCAGATACTTGAACGGATCTTCCATTTCCCAGGGCAACATCTAGACCAGTGGGTCACTGGATGACTGGATGTAGAGGCCAAGGGCTGATCACGTTCCCACAAGTGCATCCCTGTCCCTTTTTGGTGCAAGGTCCAATGTGACACTACTGAAGTATGGACTGAGTGACCCAGGGCAGCTCCTGGTTTGTGAACTCCACCAGAGCTCGGGCAGGAGCTCCAAGGCGTCCTTTAGATCCATGAATGGGAAACTGGGAATGGCAGAGCAGGGCTTGGAGGATCCCAGGGATGCTGAAGTACTCCCTTGGACATTTAAAATATCAGTTCTCTGGATGCAGTTAAGCTCAGTAGGCTGCATAGAGAAACAGTCAAAGCACGCAGTGCTGGACTTTTGGAGGTTTAATAACCCAAATGTTTGGCTCACACGTACAAAGTAAACATCTAGGGATGTAGTGGTGTACTCCTGTAGCCTGTGGGTACCAATGGAAATGTATTAATTATGTTTCTTCACAGTTCAGAAAGCTGTTCAAAGTTATCTAGTAAAACAAGCGCTATAGTGGATAAAATGTAATAAGACCAAGCATAAAGGGTCAGCTGTCTCCTGCACATGTATTACTATTTTTAGCTTTCACAATGACATAGTGAGGGAAAAAAAATACTAAAAAAAGGTATTTTCTTCTTCTCTTTTTTTCTTCTTCTTCATTTCTAGACTCGAAGCTAGTTTCACATTCCGAGTGCCATACAACGGAAATGTCTATATCTGTGTGAGATGAAAACTGTGTCCTGAAAAACACCTATAATAACTCAACACAGCCCAGAACTCAGACATGTAAATAAACCATACAATACCACAACAAAAGCCCTAAGGGCAACATATGCTACCTCACACCTGTTACCATGATAATACCTTCCTCCCACAGGCTAAAAAAGAGTTGTTGGGTCATGCTCTCCACAGCTCTGCTGCAGCCTGGTGTGTTGGCTTTGCCCACTAAGCTATCCCAATGCAAGGCCCATCCAGCAAGGAGGGGGGTTCAAATGTATTTTACAGGATGGGCAGTGCTGAGGCAAAGGTAGTCTGGGAGGGTCACTGTCTTGAAGGTGTACAGAATGGGTCTGTTTTAGTTTCAGAGCAAAGCTGAGCCATTATCTTCTTGAGAATTACCTGCCTTGAGGCCATTTACTGCTTTCTGTCATCATTTCAATAATCTGGGTGTGTAGGTGTGGTATAGAAATGCACCCAAAAGCCACATTAATGTGGACCTGGTCTGTTTCTCTGGTTTGCATCTGTGCAGAACTGATCAAGAGGAGCATTTATGACACTCCACAGGCCCTTCTGGTTCTCCACAGCAGGATGGGCTAATCTTCTACCATCCACCTCACCCTTCCCTTCCCTTCTTTCTTTCATTTATACAGGAAGGAAAGGCAAACTGATTTTGGTTTAGAGAAATCAAACAGTTGTATGTGTTTGTGAGTATTGCTTGTGATTCACACAGCAAGTGACCACCTCACAACACCTCTGAGGATGCCTTGGCATGAGCCCATGCCAGTAAGAGAGATCATTTCCAAACAAGCAACCAGATCAAAAGAGCTCGAGCTTCCCTGCAAAGCTTTGACTGAGCATGCTTAAAGCTTAGTTTCAATGGTGAAACGCCTTCAGCAGAATAAATAATGTATTTCAAGTCAAATGCATACTTCATGTTCTGATGAAAACAGGCCTAGATCCAAATTTTAAAAAAACAGCTCTCCAAATGCCTAATTATATGATAGAAATTATGGCAATTTATGAACACAAGACTGATGGAATAATCATTAGTAGAAAGACTATGCTGATGTCTTTACTTTGTGCAGTCAGGTTGGTTTTATTTGTGAGGGTGTTTTTTAATCTAGCATAAGAGAACAGAAAATCTTCTTGAAAAAGGAACATTGCTAAACCAGGCAAGCCAGCAGGTGAGTTGGGGAAAACAAAAGGATTTGAAATTTACTTGTAGTCAGTTCAATTAGATTTGCTGGGTTAACAGATTTTAAGACAGGCACAATGATTCTTTAGTATAATGCACTGAATGCATTAATTATACTTTATATATTATCCTTGTGTATTTTACAACTTACCAATGCAGTTAATGTGAACTTTATGTCTACACATACAATCTTGCATATTTTATGCAGATGTGACACAGTAAAGCTTGAAATAATAACAACATATGATTTACTATGTTTTAAAACTGGTTATGAAAACAGAAAACCACTATTGATAATCTAATTCCAGTGTTCAGGCTCAAAATTCCCAGTGCCTGCCTACATAAATATGGATTGACAGGACCCTCATCCTTTCCCCCACAGTATCAAAGTCTATCTCAAACTGCTTCAGATTCTACCAGCTGCCCATGCAAACTAAATTTAAATGAAAAACAAAGAGAGGCTTGGTTGTTTGCATATATTTCTTCAATCCATAGCCACCTCTTTCAAAACATGACATCATCCTCACTGCTGCAAGCACAAATCTCTGTGCTACTGAACAAGGACAAGTCTTTGACACAGTGACCCAAGATGAAGAGCTAGTTAAGGTTTCAGAGAAACAGGAATATTTGGCAGGCAGGAATACACATTTTAAAAATCTCGAGCATTTTTTAGGTTTAGTTTTCTTTAGGCTCTCCTATGACCTCTGTCAATGAGCAGCAGTTGCTCTCGACTTCTGGCCCTCTTCCCTTGCAGGTCAGATGCTGCAAGGCATGGGCAGCACACAGCCCGTGGGCACCA
This sequence comes from Illadopsis cleaveri, assembly GCA_013399915.1. NCBI lineage: Eukaryota > Metazoa > Chordata > Aves > Passeriformes > Timaliidae > Illadopsis > Illadopsis cleaveri. The sequence continues at coordinate 41,684 of VXBB01006674.1, read as the reverse complement.
GGAGATCCCTGCCCCTTCCCTCACAGGGACACCTGCCTTTGGAAGCACCACAGCTCATGACAAAATGTTGCAGGGTAACCATCAGCAGCCTGAGCTTCCCTTCCAGAGATGAGAGGTGAAGTCGTTGTTACTCATTTTGTGCAGGTTAGTTAACCCAGAGTGCTGCTATATGAACTCTTAAATCAGTGTTAGGTCAGGGAGCAAAGGTAAATTAATTCTTTGTCTCCTACCATGTTCTCGGTCAGCTTAACATCAATGACCTTGGAGACTGTTTACACAAAACACTTCTTAATATTGCCTCAAACAGCTATTAAGGGACACTTGGTAAATCTAAAAAATACATGCTGTGCTTCTGACATTTTACTTCATTTCTGGTTTTATACTCAGTAAGTTAGTATGATAACATGCCTCCACTGGGAATGTAACAGAGGTTTCCTCACCTCAAAACAGAATAGCAATTAAGCATTTGATTCTATTTAAACATAAAAAAATGTGTTCCTTAAGCAAGTTCTGTAACCTCAATAGCAAAAGAAATGCATACAGCAGACTGTAAATGGAAGAAACCTTTTACAGCAAAGAGCACATACAGGTACTTGGTGTTTCAGTCCCTGCTGAAAATGTTTAAGGGCTCTGATTGAGTCAAGACTTCAAGAATCTCATGTTTTTTATGTATCATCAGCCTTTCCATGTTGTCTGTTAGAGAGCACCAGCCCTTACTGTGACAGAGACTGTGACTGTAGAGAACAAGAGATTTCCACCTTAAAAGGTAGATGGCACAGTTATGTCTGCATTAAAAAGCCATCATTTGATAAGCCTACAAACTATCATTTTCCTTAAAGAGTCTACTGATTCCTTCAGTGCTCACAAACTTATTTCCATGGCTTCTACACTGAAAAAGGGGTGTCTGCTTTCATCAAAATGAACACATTCAGTTCCCAGGAGGTTTCATGGGAAGAACTAAGAACATTGAAGAGAATAATATACTGATACCACAGTGAAACTATTTCTATTAAAAAAATGCAAAACCACCCACACATTCTGCCAGGCTCTGTTCTGGGTTGGGGTTTTATTGTTTGTTTGTTTGTTTTGTGACAGCACCACCTATCTCAGGGATATCACCTTTGCTGTACTTGTTTATAAGGAGTTAAGGTTTAGATTGAGTCAGATTCTGCTCTAACATTTACATTTCCTTTTCAAAACCTCTTCTGCCCTTTGTACTTCTCTGTCTCACCAAAAGGTCATGGTTCTTACATAATAAATAAGAACTTGCTTAAAATTGATTATTGAATTGCATAGCCAAGTTGCTGGAGGTATGAGTATATATATGGTTCAATAATCTATGAAAGGAAAAATATTTCTTTGTTCACATTTATTCCAAAATTTTGTGTCTTAGATTTTTGTATTTTTAGGAGAGAAAGCTCCTAAAATAAACTATGCAGACAGAAAAGTTTGTTATGGGTGTTCAAAAAAGTTTGTGCAAAGCTCACAACTATTAATACAGTTACACAGTAAAATCTGAATTCTTAATTTTAAAATGTGTTCAATCAAATTAAAGAATAAAATCTGATGTACTTAAGAAACCTCATTCAACCACCCCATCCACTTGCAGGGTAAAGTACCTGCAGTGAACCTGCTGGCATCCTCAGCAGGCAGATTATGGGATTCATGCCTTGATATTGAATGCAGAATTCAAGGATGCTGGTCACCAAGGTCATAACCCATAAAAATACTGAGGCAGATGCTGAGCTTCAATGGACCAAGTAACTTTTTTAATTTAAACCTGATAATTCATAATATTAAAAGGCTGGCACATTTGGGAGAGCTATGGCCTGGGTTTTCCCTCACCTGGTCCCCTTAGCACTGCACAGCACAGAACCCACAGTGTCACCTTGCTCCTCCAGCCTGTCTTATTTAGGGACACTTTATTGGACTCGTGGTCAGAAAACTCATCATCTTCTATGACCTTTGGTGGCATCTTCTACAGGTGCCTCTGGAATCCCAGTTACTGCAGCCACATTGGGAAGGTGACAGAAACTGCTGATATGCAAGAACAGTGTGACTGTGAGTCAAAGAACTCAAATTTACCTCAGTATTGATGCTGTCCTTGTTCTGAACATCAGTATAGAGAATTAAAATGCCACGCTGTTTGCAGTTTTACTTAGATTTCCTGTACTGGGTCAGGCTCACAGTTCCTATTCTACTCCCACCAGCTTTTGCTCTGCCCAGCAGGTTACCCTGCAGAAGCTGAGTGCATTCAAATTTTTTTTAGTCTGCTCTAAATAGTCTTATGGTCAATGGGCAATTGATACAGAAATCATTAAAAAGAACTACCACAGACACCTACCACACAGGAGAAGTAGGAAATTTTGTTAAATTTCTTCTTTTAGAGAGATTGTGTCTCTACAGAGATGACATTTTTACATCAAAAGATATCAACACCTTGCATAAACACTGATTTTCTTCTTCATTAGACTCAGTGCTAACTCTCACTCAGCTGACATGCATTAAATGAAAAAAAAAATTAACATGCCCACAATACTTTAATTCAAAATAACTTGGTCCATGTACCTGTGACATAAAATGACAATGGAGTCTACTCTGTCTTCCTGTTATGCACGTGCCTGTCTCTCTGCTATGGCCTTGAGAAGCAATCTCAGGCTAATACTTTCCACTTAAACACCTCGAAATCTGTTTAATCACAGAACTCACCACGCCAATGAAATCATTCCTTGTGAAATGACTTAAACATTATGGAGTATATGCTGCTGTACAGATTTCTATATCCATCGCTGCTGTTGCAGATCATTCCTGTTATCAACAGCATCGTTTTAAA
>VXBB01006674.1:9301-34620 GCA_013399915.1 Illadopsis cleaveri | reverse complement strand
GTGGTGACTGCAGCACGCTCCTGTCCCTCAGGGGCTCGCCGCGCTCCTCGGCCCGCCCCGCACACAACATGGCCGGCGCCGGGCCCGGCAGCTCCGCCCCGGGGCGGTGGCCGGAACGGGCGGGGCGATGGCGGCGTCGGGCTGAGGGGATGGACGGCCGGGGCTGAGGGGAGCGGCGGTCCGGCAGGTGAGCGCGGGGCGCGTCGTGGGTGTCCGTCCCCTCCCCGACATCCCCTCTGCACACCCACAGCCCCTCTACACGCTTCCTCAGTCCCTTCCCCTTCCTCCGCAGCCCCATACCTGTCCCACATACACCCCCTCACATACACCCCACAGGCATACACATACACACAGCCCCCACACATACACACCCCACACGTATAAAGGCACACCCGTCCATCACCCCAAACACCCCCCTCCACACTCACGTACACACAGCCATGTGTCTCTTTCAGTCTTGGGCTCCTTCTCCTCCATAACACTTGGTGAATCTCGCAGCACGCCCTCCTGGCCTCCTCTGATGGCACAGCCGAACTGGATTTTCCAGTAGTGAGCTTAATAATGAAGCACAGTTACATGTTGTACTGTTAGAAGGAAATAGAGGTTGCTGGGTCAAGTGCTGGAGGCACAGCTTCACCTGCGTTTTGGCAGTGTGAAAAGTCTGCCATCAGGACCACTGGCTTCTTACAGTGGTCTTGGTGCCAACCGGGGCTGCTTTTGGATCTCAGTTCATCAGTTTGTGCTGCAGGAGGTCTCACCTGGGGGTTAGGCTGCTGCCAGGCTTCCCTGCTGCTCGTGGGAGCAGTCTGGGCAGGAAAGGCAGTGTTCTGGAGAAGTGGCAGGGCTGCTGTGCCTCTGGCACATACCTGCTGTCTCTTGAGTAGGAGCTCTGGTGTGTTTTGGAGGATTTGACTTAGTACAAATATGCAGGCTAGGGCTGTGTTATGCAGCTCTTCTTTGATGTTTTGTGAATCTAAGGATCTCAGCTGAGCAGAAGTTTGAATGTGTAGTTATCTTGTGCAGTCTGATCGGGTTATCTAGAATACCTATTTGCAGATTAGAGGATTCCTCTAGAAAATTACATTGTATTAAAATTCTCTCTTTTTTTGTGTGTGCATTCTTGTTTGTGGGTTTTGGCAATCAATTTATACAAAATTGGAAGATTTTGTTTACGGGCCAGTTAAACATTATCTGAGATTGATCAAACTCTGCAGAAACCAAGGAGGAATTTTCAGTCTGCTGTTGTATTACTACCCTTTCAATCCTCCTGTAGCAGGAGGGATCTGTGAGACACCAAGTTCCCAAAACAGTAAAAGATTTGCATTCTTGTAATTTTTATTTTTGATTTCTGATAGAACCTGTCTCCAGTTTTTAGCTCTGGCGTAGCTCACCTTCCTGTGTGTGAATTGATCAAGGAGTCAGAGAAACAGCTATAATGTTAGGTTTGAATTTTGGTGAACCTCATGGGGTAGCTTGGAGATGTGAGGAACGTTGGTTTAAAGCCTTTTGAAAAGCTGACATTGTGGTTGGTTAATACCATTGTAGCCTTTAATGCATTTCCTTTTGAAGGGACAATTGTATTGAGAGCAGACTAATCCCTGAACTTTTAAAACCACAACAAGGTGGTGTGTGATATTAGTAAGTCACTGATGGTGAGTCATACAAACTTCAATACAAATAAATTAATTGTTTCGTTTGCTTTTATTTTGGTAATATCTGGAGGGCCCAGAGAAAGATCATGACCTTGTAGAACTAGGGGTTATATAAAAGCACACCCAAAAAGACAGACCCTGAGCCTTTGTGTGCTCTTTTCTATCTAAGCTTGATTTCAGATTGCTTTACCAACATGAATAAAAAGATGTGTGTCTTAAACTTTCTAAAATTGAAGTTTATTAGTAGACATTTCAGCCTTGTAGGATTTGGCAGGATAAATAGTCAGTGTGGGATTGTATGGGTTGTACCTCCCAGAAGGTAAAACAGGAGCCTGAGGTTGGTGGCAAATGTACATCTCCATCTCTAGTCCTGGAAAATGAAGTCCCTTTGAATTCGAGTCCAACATGTTACTTGCAGAAATTACATTACCATTAAATTGAATTAACATTCATTAATTGCATTACTACGTTTAGTAATGGTGATTTTATGCTTTAACTTACTTTTCAGTGGAAAATCGTGTGCAGAATGGGCAGCAGATGAGTGTTGCTTGTGGGTGTGTGATAACCCAGCTCACTCCCACTCCTTTGCAAGGTGAGTTTTGTTCTTGGGAAAGTAATGTAAGTAATACAACAAATGTAGGGAAAATAATGAAAATACAGGGAGAACCACCCCCTACACCCACCCTGTTAGGTCAGTGAGGTGGTGGGGTGGGATGCCCAGAGCAGCTGTGCTGTCTGTGTCTTTGGGGCTTTTCAGAACACAGATGAGTAAAGCTCTGAGCAAACTGTCCAGCCCTCGTAGCTAACCCTGCACTGAGCAGGAGGCTGCTCCAAGGGATTTGCTGAGGTCCCTTCCTGCCAGAATGGTCGAGTGATCCTAACAAAAGGCTGACCTGGGCAAGTGAGAGATCGAATGTAGAAAGTGACATCTGGTGTCAGGAGCTGAAATGCAGTTTGTAAGCACTCTTTTAACAACCAGAGGTTTGGGGAAATCCTCCTGTAAGGGTTTAATGATACCAGCTGCAAGGTCAGTAACTTTAGTTCCCTCCCCTGAGCTACTGCAAATGTTGATTGTTGATAGAGCATGTAAGGGATTGTAAAGGGAAGATCCCATGTGAGGGATTTCTCTTGGAATCATGGCTTTTTATTCTACAGGCACCACATGATCCAGATGGACTTTCCTGCTTCAAAACAAAGCAAAAATATATGTTCACAAGTTAGAAACAATACATTGTGCTCCATTCTTGGTTCTTTAATCATTGCCCAGAGTAGAGTAGGGGGTTCTGTCAGCAGTATTTAAGGGAAGACAGATGCTGTGTGCCTGTTTATAAAAGGTGGGGGGTGTGAATAGTCCCTGTAACCAGTGTCCTTGTGTGCAATTGTCCAGCTGAGAAATGCAGGGTTTCAGTCTGAGCCTAGATTATTTTCCTTGGGGTTTAAACTGATACACTTCTGTGGAAGTGTTTTCTCAGTGCCACTTTTCTTCTGCTTTTACTGCCCTGTGCCCTCCCCTATTTTCAACTTTAAACTTTTCTGTACGAACAGGTTGACTCCGCGTCAGGATAATGGCAGGGAAAGTAAAGTGGGTAACTGACATAGAAAAATCTGTTCTAATAAACAACTTTGAAAAAAGAGGATGGGTTCAGGTGGCAGAAAATGAAGACTGGAATTTTTATTGGTAAGTACACTACAATTACCAGTTCCTTTTATCAATGTTATGGAGGCTTGCCCTGTTACCAGAGTCCAGACTTCTGTAATAAACTGTACTTTCCTTCTCTTCATGATAATGATTTATATTCAGGCTAATTATTCAACATTTCAATACTGAGAGCAAATGTGAAATTAGATCAGGATTGTGGTAAAAGGAGGAGAGTAAATAATCTTCTCATTTGGTGTTTGTCTAATATAAGACCATGAAATGCTGTCCTAGAATGCAGTAGTCTATTAAACTGGCAGCAACAGTACTCTTTAAATAAACCAAGCAATTTATGATGTTCATTTCAAATACATCAGAATGGCAGTTTGTGCTGCCAAATGTACCCTTTGTGAACCACTTATTTAAATGGGCAGGAATCTAGTAATCTGCTCATGCTTTTGGAATGCACTTGGGAGAGTGGGGAAACACTCATGGAAGTTCCTGTGTGACTGGTTGTATTGTTTTGGGTTTGGTTTTTTTTTCTTCCTGAAATGATAATATGTAGCAAATTGGTGACATTCAGGAAATACTCTTAAATTTTCACATTGAGACATCTAATATGGAAAATTCTTTGCATCTATGTTCCTGCTCTTCTGTGAAAAATGTAGTTGATAACTGATTTGATGACTCTGTCACTGCAGCACTCTCATCTGGTATATAACTAAACATTACAGATGCTTTTAGCAAGATCTCTTAACCAGTTTTCAAGTCATGTGTTTCCATTCCTGTGTAATCCAAGTAGCAAGGCAGTCAGTAGGAGGTTGGATTTGTGGCTTTTTTGAAGAGGAAAAGTGAGTTTCAAGAGTGTGAAGTGACATTTAGAAAGAGGATTCTGTAGTATTTGGGTTGTCATCTTCCTGTCCTCACTCCCTGCACCAATTTCAGCAGTGGTAGAGAGGGACTGATTAAACCTTCGGCAGGATTTCATTTGCTTTTTTTTAATGGAACTTCAGGATTTGTTGGATCGTCACTGCAGCCAAATATTAAATATAAAGAGGAATGAGAGAGTGTGAAAAGATGAAGAAATTGGAGTGAAAAGATCTCTGATTTGTCATCCTGAAGAGAAATCATTGGGTGGCTGTCTTTGGTTTCAGGATGAGCGTCCAAACCATCAGGAATGTGTTCAGTGTGGAAACCGGTTACCGCCTCTCTGATGACCAGATTGTCAATCACTTCCCAAACCACTATGAACTGACCAGAAAAGATTTGATGGTAAAGAATATCAAGAGATACAGAAAAGAACTCGAGAAAGAAGGAAGTCCCCTTGCAGAAAAGGATGAAAATGGGAAATACATTTATTTGGGTATGTTGTTCTTATTATCGGCATTGAGCTTTTTTCTTAGGGAGTCAATAACTGGAATCAAAACAGCTTTTTTGTGCATGTAGCACTGAACTTCTGGAGTATTATGGCATAAAAGTGGCTGCCTTGAAGTGCTCTGTTCCTCTTTTGGGCTTCATTCATTTGGGGTTTCACAAAAATTATTTTGGAGAGGGGAAATTGTGGGTTTAAGATACTTTGCAATTAGGTTAGTCGTGAAACCAAAGGGCTCTGCTACTTCATATGAGAGAGGGTTGCAGTTTGTTTGATTCAAAAGTGAAAAACCATTATGTGAAAATCTTAACCTGGAGCAAAAACTGAAACTTTTTGCAGATAGGCTGCAGACAGAACTGAATGAACAAACACTTCAGAAGGGAAATCTGGGAGAAGTTGAGGAGCTAATAATGACTGCTAGAAAATAAAATAAAATAAAAAGCAAACCAGACAAAAAAAAAAAAAAGCCAACCCAAGAAACCCAAAACTAAACCAAGAATAGATCAGGAATGAGGAAAGCTGAGTTGGTTTGGAGGTCAGAAAGCATTGAAGTGAGACTGTGGAGTTGAATTACATCTTGGAAAAGTGAAATGAAAACACTTCCTCCATGTAAAAAGGCAGTTCTTTAAGGATGGAAGTGAAGATAATTTAATAGCAAAAAGTGAAAAATGTTTTTCTTTAGGTTTCAGTAATCATGGTAAAACTGAGTGTGGGAGCAAAGAAAAATAATAGGAGTTCAGAATAAAACACAATAAATAAGAATAATGGGAGTTACATGGAAATAAAAATTACACAGCCAAAGGGGATTTTTGCCTGCACAGAGCATGATAAAAAAATGGTGAAAGTTGATACAGGAAATTGAGAAATTTTAATTGTTCAGTTGGAATGGTATCTGCTACTCTAATTGTGCAGCATATAAATGGAAGAAGAAAATCTATTCACATGAATTAGAATCTATTACTATGAAGTTAGCGTTGTGCAACATTTTGCAATTGTTTGAGTAAAAACTAGAATGTAAATGAGATAAAAATCAACATGACTCTTAATGAAGGTGGATCCTGCCAGAGTGGAAAACTGAAAATACAGAACTTTTCTTTTTCAGTCTTTCTGTGTCAATAGCCTTATCAGTGTCTTTAATTGAGCACCTTTTTTTCTCCCCCTTAATTCAGATTTTGTTCCTGTGACTTTCATGCTTCCTGCCGATTACAATCTCTTTGTTGAAGAATTCAGAAAGAATCCCTCCAGCACATGGATTATGAAACCTTGTGGCAAAGCTCAAGGAAAAGGAATATTTCTAATCAATAAACTCTCCCAAATAAAAAAATGGTCTCGAGACAGCAAAACATCTTCGTAAGTTCTTAAAACCTACCCCTTTATTGTACTTTTTGTGATTAGGTGAACTGCATCAACATGCTGATTATCTGATGCATGGGAAAGAAATTCCATTATTACTATTGCTTTTTCATGTGATAGTTACTTTTGCATTTAATCTCAGTTGTTATCTGGCTTCCTCCTTCAACTTGTTTTGGTATGAGGAGGTACACAGAACTGTTCAATTAATGTTCTTTATAAAAATGCCTTCAGTGTTGTTGGGGAAAAACTTGCACAGAAAGAATTTGTTCTGCTTCACAGTATTAAATAGCAGGAAGCAAGAGAAGAATCTTCCCCTCAGCAATTTCAATCATTTTTTAAATATATATTAAATAACTTTTTAAATTAGTGCAAAGGAACAATGCATTTCTATGAAATAAATGTATTTTCCTTTTGAGACACAAAATAATACATGTCATGCTGATGATCTCCTTCCAAATGGATGAAATAGGTTAGCAATTTTATGTTTTTCTCTGACTAGAATTTTTGATCACACACCTAATGTTTTTTTCCCTGTGATCAAGTGACTGGCTGAATATCATTTAAGTATTTTTCCCCCTGTTTGATTTGGAATCTGAAGAATGTCACAATCTGAAAGTTATATTCACTTTTCACAGTGGTTTGCAATTGCACACCAAGCAGAAATTGCAAATATTCCAGTAGTACAAGACTTTGAATAATGAAGGTAATGCACTACATTCTTTTTGCTTGTCTGGACCTTGCCAAGCTCTAAATTCTCTTGAAGGGAAAAAGGCTGGTTTGTAGAGCTGCATTCTGAATGGCTTGGTCAGCTACTGTGTGAGTTTAAATGGGTAATTGATCTTGGTCATCTGTACAGTATTTTCAGCTCTTTTTTTTGATATATAAGACCTGATGCCAAGTGTGTGTTATTGACCACACGTTGTCTTGGCAGAAGACACAAGATTTCAGTCAGCTCAAAATTTACAGAACAGTTCTAAAGAAGTAAACGACTTCAGGGGTTGTATTGTTGCAAATATCACGTTGTGAGACATGGTTTGTTGTCTTTCAGGTTTGTGTCTCAGTCTTCCAAAGAAGCCTACGTGATTTCACTCTACATCAACAATCCCTTACTGATTGGGGGAAAGAAATTTGACCTTCGTCTCTACGTTCTGGTGTCCACCTATCGTCCACTGAGATGTTACATGTAAGGTTACACATCTTTGTGTTTTGTTCAGAGATAATGTCCAGTGTGGTCAAAACCGTGTTGTGCACGTTGCACAAAGAATTGTAGCCTGTAAATGGTATCCTGGGATGCTCACTTCCTTCTTTCTTATGGGGATTTAACACATTTTAATGGCTTTTTTGCATTTAAGGTACAAGCTTGGATTTTGCCGGTTTTGCACAGTGAAATACACACCAAGTACAAGTGAGCTGGATAACATGTTTGTGCATCTTACAAACGTTGCCATTCAGAAACATGGGGTGAGTGTGCTGATTTCTAAGATGCTCTTTTGTAGCAAGGCTGATTTTGTTAAATTGTCCCAAAAACTTGGAGTCAGAAGGTTTTGTCATACTCTTCACCTTGCACCTACAAATAAATACTTTTTAGAATTTAGACATTTTAGAAAACCACAACTCAAAAGGCAGGATAATGAGTTGCAGCTCTGTAATGGAGTGTGATATTTTCAGTATTGACTCACAGTAGTTGAGAGCAGGGGTCTCCTTTCATTTAAAAGCCAATATGCTCACTTATGAATTGAATAATGAAATTAATAAGCTTGGATCATGTAGCTATGTGCTTTATAGTAGTGCCTTAAAATCTCCTTTCTTATCTCCCCTTCCCTCTCTCTCTGGCATGCAGTTAATTTAATTTCTTATTTCCTGCACTTATTCCTCACAGAACTTTCCAGCTTCCTCCAATATTCCCCCAGCCTCCTGCCCCTGCCTTCCTTCTGTAGGAAACAAAGGGAATGTGCACTTGCAAACTGGAGATAAATAAGTGCTGCCTGGCCATCTGGTGGCTTCCTCTGGCATGGACAAAGCTGGAGCACTGCCTGCAGAACAGTTCTGTCCTGTAGTTTGCTGTTGATATTCATGTGGAAACAGGAGAGCTTTGACAACCCTTCCTTGTGTCAAAGTAGGCTGAAATTCAGCAGTGGGGAGGGAAGGGGTGACATAGATGGGCATAAAGTGTCACTTCCCAAGCCTTGTTCCTTCAGGGAATGACTTGATAATGAGTGTCCCTTTGGTGTTTGTAGCAGATGTCTGTGATTTCCAAACCATGCCTCTGGTACACTCATTAAAACTCTATTGTTGTACTTCCTAATGCCAGAAGCTTTGTTTTAATGGTATGGAAAATAATGCATATGGACACAAACACACACATGCTCCTGATGAAGGTTTTGTCATACTACACAAGCACTCATACACAAGATCTGTGCAATATCTCTTAAATTGAAACCTTGCTTAATGTGCCTTCTCTGCTACTGTTCATAACATGTGCAGCATAGCAGAACTGTTCTTGTCAGGATGTTGCTGTAACAACAATGTGAATGATAATGTTGGTAGTTCTAAGCCAGGGTAAGTGGTCAAATATGCTATTTTTTCAGTAACAACAAACATTTTATTGCTCAGGTGCTGATTTGTGAAGTGCTTTGAACATGTTTTGGTTTGACAGGGCAAACTGAGAATTACTTATGTTGAAAGTAGGTCCCATACAAAACTTAGAGGAAAAATCCTGGTGCTGTTGCCAGTAACAGTGAAGATGTGAGGCACATGGTACATTGCCTGCCTTGTTATTGTGCACCCTTCCATCTTCTCTACCAGTTAAAGAGATTTTTCCCAAATAAGAGAAGTGACCAGGGTGGTGAGGTCACTTAAAATAAAGGACGACAGAAATGGATATAGAAGTAGCAGCCTAAGAATGTGGAATTATTTCTAGAATGTTTGAAAAGCTTTTTATAAATTGTAAACCATTGAAAAAAACCATTTTTTTTATAAATTGTAAACCTGTTCAGTTTTGCAAAAAGGCAGAAGAGAAGTTTAAAGTTAAGCTATGCTGCCCATCCTCTTCTGTTTTAAATGTACCTGTAACTTTGGAGGCATTTAGACTATACAGTCTTAGTCTTCTAAAACTGTACCTAATTTGAGCTGTCAGTAATTTATAAAAATTATAAATGAGGTGCTTGAAAATGCATGTGTAATGCAAACAAAACAACAATTCTTATACATAATTGTTTTCACGTTGTTTTAATGTCTTTAATTAAATAACTCTGACTGTGTAAAGCTCTACACAGTTGCAATCTGTTTTGATTTGAGTACTTGTTCTGAAGGGCAAAGAGGGCTGAAACTTTGATCTCTGTTCCCTTGCTGGAATCTGGTCTCAAGACTTTTTTGTCCCGTGGAGCAAATCCTGAGAACCGTGTTTCAGGTCTTTATTTGTACAGCCCAGTTTTCCAAGTTTACTCATGGGGGAGCTGTAAGAGAAAGCCTAATAATAAGATAGATGCTTCTCTGACCTTGTCCTAGAGAATGACAGAATTTGTCTGCTCTGTGCATTCTGTGTTTTGTAATTTAGCAGGCATACAATCATTAATTCTCAGAAATGCTCTGAGGAGAACACTTGATAAAAAGACAAAGCATTTGTCCTGAGAGTTCCTTGAGGGCTGAACATGTGCCTTTCCATCAGTATGAACAACCCTCACTTTGCTCTTGTCTTTCCATTTAAATAGAAATAATGCAGAGTCTTGATAATCCCTGAAAAGACAACATAAGGCACCTCCTGTTTCGCCCTGTTCGGTTTCAGTAGGACTTAGTGGGGTTTTGTACTGAATTACTTGAAAAATTTAACTTTTAGAAACAATTCAGGTGTCATTTCACTGTGTTCTTAAATGTAACTGTTATCAGTAGCACCATTAAGAGGATACCATGGAACAGACAAGTTGTACTTTAAATAAATAAGTAAACACAAACATTTTCAAGTGCTGCATTTTACAACTGCTACCTTCAGTGAAATTCTGCTGTTGCTCATTAACTGTTTTTTCTTATCCCTAGAGGAGCAAAACATTCAGTTCTTTCCTTTAAAACTTCTATTTCCAAATCATAATTCATACTTCACCATAAAACTGTCAAAGTACTCGTTGTTTTTTTCTCCCAAGAGAGATTTATTACTTGATTCATAATGTGTGACACAAGCATGTTAGAGCTATAATAAAAGCAGTTGTTTATGTAGAGGGCAGTTCAAAGCTGAGGTCTTCACAAAGCTGCAAGAGCAATTAGCCAGGTTTGTTTTTAGAGCAGCACTCGTAAGTATAAGGGGACTTTTTGTGGGGACGAAAAAAAAAACCTGCTGAACAACTTCACAACGTTAGACTGAGTGAACTCCTTAACTCTTCAGGATGATTACAACCACATCCACGGGGGCAAGTGGACAGTGAGTAACTTACGCCTGTACCTGGAGAGCACCCGTGGGAAGGAAGTCACCAACAAATTATTTGATGAAATCCACTGGATCATAGTGCAGTCCCTGAAGGCTGTTGCGGTGAGTGCTGCTCCTGGAGTGCTGCCAGTGATGGCATTCCAGCTGTAGGCTCCCCATAACCATGGGAGTGAGCTTGCCATTCACACCCCTACATCTCTCTCCTGCTTTTTGGCTGATGATGTATGCTGATTTCTGCAGCTCTCTTACCTCGTGATTTCTTGATATTTCTTGAGGTGAGGGAACTGAATCTTGGGTGGGTGAGTGGGTTGAAGCTGTCTGAGGATGTTTGAAGGCGTGGATAAATCTCTTTCCTTGTGGGATTTGTGAACTAGTTAATAGGACTTGATACTGCCCTTGTGAATAGTATTAAGTTCTGCCAAAATGTGTGACATCATTCCAGCAAAAACAAACGTGTCAAAAAAAAAAAAAAATCCCTGGAGGGCAATTTATCAAAGGAAACCTAAGGCTATGAGTTCATCAGAGTTACATAACGTACTTTCACCACTTCTATACACAAGTCATAGAATTATCATAAATTTATTTAAAAAAAAAAAGCAGCATCAGCAACCAGTTCTCTTCTTGAGGGACTTTTTAGTGTTTGGGTAATATTGTATGATCACATTAGACGACAGGTATCACTCTGGGAGTCAGCTGGGGTAACTGAGGAGCTCACTGATGCCAAGGACTCTCCTGGTCCCAAGTACATTGTCTTGTCATCTCTTTTGGGTTGATGCTGGCACCATTTAGAGCTGAATCAGCTCACTTGGACAATTGTAATTGCCTGGCTTTATTGATGGCTTGGTGTTCTGCCAGGGGAATAAGCTGAGTCACGGAAGGAGCCGATGAACACCAGAATCAGCACAGGGAACAGGGACAAGGTCATGCAGCTGGGATGGAGCAGTGGGAGGTGGGGAAGCATGGCTTAACCTGGCCTCTGCTGTGCAATCACATCTGAAGGTACTTGGGAGAAGAAAAGGGATATAATCAAACGTTAGCAGAACCTAAGGCAGAGGAAAAGTGGTGAGAATGAGCTTGAAATTTGTTGTTTTGTCCTTCTGACAATGGCACATGTAATTAGATTCTTGTTCCTCCTTCCCCCTTTCCAGTCCCTGAAGAAATGAAAAGCTTCATTATTAGTAATGGGAAAAACATCTCAGAAAGCTTCACAGAGGTTTCTGTAAAAGATCTAATGAGGTTCACATAGAAGAAAGTGTTATACTATGCATATTGCAAATGTTTAGCAGATGCTGGAAAGCTCCTGGTTCTCTAGAGGATGTGCATCTAAGCACAACTTCATTCGTGGTCTCTCTTGGCTTTGGTGTTATAGTTACCTTGAGTAATTATAATTTAAAAATGTGTTTTATAGTAGTTTGACCTAAAATTTCTGTATAGTTACAGCAGCAGAATAAAAGAAATGTCTTTGAATTGCTTTTCTGAAGTTTAAAGAATCCACAATTGTGTGAAGCTGTAAATTTTCAAACTTCCTGTTTTCTCCTGATGCGTGCAGGCTTTAAATATAGTTATTACTTTAGCAAAGTATAAAAACACTTATTTTCACTTTGGAAGCATAATGGGAAATTAACATAACTTAATACTTGGCATCAATGCAATCATTAGTACTGAAATATTTACACACAGCCTCAAAAAAAAAAGGCAAGGCTTTACTTACTAGTTAGCAAGCTTATATTTGAGTTACAATACTGAAAAGTGCTGCAGAAGATTCATAATGTCATCACATGTGATTTCTAGCAAAGAAAGTGTATAATTGGGTTACTTGCTGAAGAGTAGATTTTAATACATATTACTGTCTTTTTTTTTTTTCCCAGCCTGTAATGAATAATGATAAACACTGCTTTGAGTGTTATGGATATGACATTATCATTGATGACAAGCTTAAACCCTGGCTAATTGAGGTAAAGTTTTATAAAATACAGGAAAAAGCTTCCTTCTCATTTCACAGAATGAAACTAAGTAGATTTCAATGTAGTCTTTCCTCTTTTTTAAACAGTATTTTTTGTTTATCAGGTAAGTGGATTAAGAAAAACATTGAAAAGTGAGATAGGTCATGTGATGACCAAGCTAGCACGCACTTTTCTTTCCTATTTTTTTGATGTTTCTATTTGTTTGTGGCTTTCTGTTTTGGTTTCTAAATCCAGTGCACCCATGCAACTGCACTTCAGAGGCAATCTGAATGTCAGCAGCCCTGTTAAATACTGGATCAGTACCTGGAAAATGGCCATTGACTTGATGGAGCATAACATCAATTTTAATTTTTAAATGCTGTCATGGCCTTAATGTTACAGGTTGAGAGGAAGCAAAAGAGGTGTATAAAGGATAATTAGGATATATGGAAAGCTTTTTTATTTTTTACATAAATCTCTCTTTGGTGTATTAACTTTAGATCTGTATGTTCAATATAAATTTTATCCATCCCTCTTCCTTCTCAATCTAATTCAAAGTGAACTTCATTTAAAAAAAGTCATCTGTTCATTGTTCTGATACTACTTCTCCAAAATAAATGTGGAACAAAGATATGTTAAATGAATCCCAGGTTTAATTAAAACAAGATACAATGTAGTGCTTTGAATAAAGAGCACTCTCCAGCTCACAATGTAACAGGGGAGAACTCAGATAAGAACTTAGAGAAAAGTTGTTGACCCAGAAGAGCCACAGATTTCTGTGTGTAACAGCAGTTCATGTAAACTGGGAAAATTTTAACCACTCAAATGTATGGGGTTTGTAACCATGTAAACAGAAAATGAAACAAAAATTCTATCTTGTCTGATTCACCCTGGTGAATCTCATGCCAGCAGAAATCTTCAGGATGACAGTGCAGACACTTAACAGAGTGGTACTTTCCTGGCTAAGTAAACAGAAAAATGCCCAGTGGGGAATTCCTTCCAGTGCCTGAGGAACTGAAAGATGTGCTTTGAGCCACCAAGGCTCAATTTCCCTTATGGTACACACAGACATCACACATGCTGTTTGGAGAACACTCCAAAAACTGATACTGACTGGGTTTTTTTGTTTTTTCCTTCTGTAGGTTAATGCTTCCCCTTCTCTTACATCCAGCACTGCTAACGATCGCATCTTGAAGTATAATCTTATTAATGACACACTTAACATTGCTGTGCCTAATGGGGAAATTCCTGACTGCAAATGGAATAAATCTCCACCAAAAGAGGTTCTGGGCAATTATGAAGTCTTGTAAGTTTTAGCAATGTTTCATATAAAGGCCAGTGTTTTTCTGTCACCTCACTTTTTTTTGATATGTAATGTAGACCAAAAAGATAAGGTGAACTTTATTCTGATGTGAGAAATGGGCACAAAGTACCACTTCATTTCTTTGGAGCTGCATTGAAGGTGGGAGTGCATTAAAGCAGAGTTCCCTTGCCTCCTGTCCAGAGAGAATGTTGTCTGATAAGCCTCTGCTTGCACCTTCTGAGCTTCCAGCAGCTAGAACTGAGGGACAGATGCAAAGAGAATGTTTGTCTTCTACTTGTGCAGAACTTTATTTGTATGGAGGCTAATATATACATGGTAATTAAACAGTTCAAATACTTGGTTCTGGTTTAAAAGTTATTTGATACAAATTTTCTCTCAGTTCGTAGAAATAATGCCTCTTGAGTCCTGTGAATAATGAATGTAATAATAAATAATAAAATTTTTTAAAAATTCCTCAGTCTGTATTATAAGGAGAAAACTGAAGGAAACAGATTTTTGTATTGGAGTATCTGCAAGATTTATCTTGTATTGATTGGTTTGATGCAGAAGAACACTAATTTGAATACCATATTGCTGACACAGTTAAACATAAGTGGTCTGAATTAGGATTTAAGATTTAATGAATGTTATGCACATGGTAGCTGTGAATACCCATGTAACAGTATAACTAAGTATATATTATGATTTTTCTACAAAATTTCTTAGTATTATCTTGTGTTAGTTACAATTACCTCTCTATAACCAAGTTCTGCTTGGGATTTGCATAGCAGCTGAAATGCCAGTATATGCTGAGGTTATCTGAGGCTGCAGTGGATTTAGATTTTTACAGAACTCCTCATCACTGTGGTTAAGTGTTACCAAATACGTGTCATCAAATGCATTTTGTTTGATCACATGGCTGTTTAATTCACCTCATTCTTCCCCTTCTCTCTCTGTGATGCAACAGTGGAGTTCTAACACTGCAGCTAACAATCCTCCCTTTGAAGCAATAGCTCAGGAGTTATTTAAACTGGCAGCAGGCTGCTGTTCTGCCTAACCGCAGGCCTGCAGAGGTACATGGGGAATTTCACAAGCACGAAATTTCAAACTCAGGAGTTTAATAGCTAAAACTGCCAGATGATTTGTTTCTTTCAAACAGGGGCTGAAGCTATTTCAGATGATCTGTATTGTAATATTATAGAATCATAGCTGCATGTCATGCTATGTCTGTGTAGCCCTGGTTCATACCTGAGATGTTTTGGTTTTCTGAAATTCCTTTCCCAGGGAATTTTCTGTAAACAAGAGACATGTTTTTGTAATGGCAAATTGTTTACATTTCTTTCCCTAGGAGGGACTTCTTGATGTCCCCCTGGTCTGACCAAAGTGATTGAAGAGGTTTGTCTTTGTTTCACCAATCGAATTGGTCTGTGTAGAATAGTATAAAAGAGAAACACATCCCAAGAATAAAGGAGTCATTTTCAGAAAACCGAAACACCTCAGGCACGAACCAGGGCTACGTCTGCATGCAGGTGTATGCAGAACAGCTTGTATCAAACTCCAGTTCTAGATAATAATCAGAATAGAATGTAGAAACAGAACATACAGGAGCCAGTGCTGTTTGTGCAGCAGGACAAGGCACTGAGTGTGTTTTGTTGCCTCCAGGTATGACGAGGAGATGGCGCAGAGCGACGGCACCGACCGCGACCTGCGGGGTCGGCCTGGGCAGTCCCCAGGGGTCAAAGGAAGCCGTGCAAGAGACTCAGGAAAGCCTGTCCTGACCACCTGGAAGTGATGACAGAAAAAACAGCTGCACTCTTGGTAGGAAGACATCAAGAATAACTTGAAGTTTTGGAACAGATTCCTGTGTTTTGCTGCGTTGCATGTAGGAAATACTAACGAAGACAAAACAGCCTTTGAAAAACGAAACAAACACTCAAAACCCAGGAACTGCACTAGGCATATAGTGACCTGATAATTATTACAACAATACATTGAGAGTGTGTGTGTATATACAATTAGGTTTATATGATTTGTATGAACTAATTCTCTATAATGATCAAGGACTTTCTTTATAAAGATGGCAACTGTAAATGCATATTCTGAAAGAAACTCCTTGCTGTTCTGGATAGTATTTATTTCCTCTGGTAGCCTATCCCTTCCTGCCTATAATAAATGAGCTGTAGAGTCTGTAAAAGAGTGATGGTGGTAAGTATTAGTATTTTCACAGTGATGGTCCAGATTCTTGTAGTAAAAGAGGAGCAACTAGAAAGAATTAGCAGTATATGTACTTGAGACTGTTGCCAGTTAATGCAGCTATTGATTTATAACCAGTATTAACAAACTGAAAAGCAAGTCTTTATATGCTGAGGGTTGGGGGTTTTTATTTCCTTTAAGTGTTCTGAGCTGCTAACTCTTTAAAGGTGGGAAGTTTTATGGACTGAAGGAGTGTTTCAATGGTATATTGCTGGACTGTTTCACTAGCCATTAATTTTTATTTTGAGATATTGCATGTCTGTGGAAAACAGACCACCCAACAAGATACTGTGATAAATCTCATTGCTTGAAGCTGATGATAAACCTTTATTTGCACCAGAATCTCTCAGTGTATTTATGCATGTATATAAGTTAAATATCTGTATATTTTTGTATATTTTATTTAACAAAAATGTTGTTGCACATAGCAAGCTATTTTTGGTAGCTATGATAAGAATAGTTGTGATGATTAGCTACCAAAACTACAATGCAAAACTCAGCTACCAGAACTAAGGAGCAAAAGATAAAAATGGGTATTTCAGTCTTCTAACAGCAGAACTTATAAATAAACTAGTGGGGTCTGTGATTGGCTGTTGCTTCCACTTGACTTTCCAACCAAATATTGAGTTGTTATTTATAAATGGTAGTGTGCATTGGTTGTGTTTATTCCCCTTCTCATTCCCTCCTTCCTTTTTTTTTTTTTTTTTTTGGTAAAGTTTAACTCTCCCAGAAGTTTTTAGTTTCTTGAATGCCTAAACCAGCCCACCTGCAATTGCAGCACTTCTCCTGCTTTGGAAGGTCCTTGTAGAAGAGGGCAGCAAACTGTGGTCTTTGGGACAGCTGAACACAGCCTGGCAAGAGCAGCTTGTGTTGGGGAGGGAGGGCAGATGTGGGCTGGGCTGACCAATATCCTTACACAGAATCTGGGGTTTATCCTTGCAGTAAAGAATGAAATGTGTAGGCTGAGTCACTCCAAGCATAATCTTCATTAATCTTGTATACTCCACAGAAATAAAATCTAACTGATTCTCTCTTCATCAGACTTGAATCTTCTCACTGGCCTCTACAAAAGCATCCTGTAGTTGACTCTTGTAATGATTAAGGCAAAGACAAGATGATCACTGCAGGATGGTAAAGCTCACCTAAATTCCAGGTCTCATATTTTGGGCTTGGGGTTTTCAGTTTGGGGTTTTCAGTTTGGGGTTTCTTGGTGTGGTGCTGGGTGGTGGTGGAGGGTTGATTTGGTTTTTCTCAGTTCCTAACTGTGAGTCTTGCTTGTATATTTGAGCCTTGACAGGCTGCTCTAAAGTCCAGGTGTAGTCAGATGTGTTAATCATCAGCAGTGTTGTTTTAATTACGTGACATTTAGTGGGCAGATGTTTCTGGTTTTACCCCTAACTGCCTATTAGGGATAAAGTGGGAAGTAGTAACAGCCCTACAGTAAATAGTATTTTGTAGTATGATTATATTTTTGACAGACAGGTAACATAACAAGGGTGCTGTGATAGAAGGAAAATGGAGATTTCTCTCACTGCTTGTAATTAATTTCTGTAGTGGCTGGACAGAGGATGTGTTGTTGTGGTATTCTTGTATGGCAACAGTAGCTCTCCTTTCTGGGAAGGCTTAACATGACAGCAAAACCAGGTCTGGGTTTGGGGTATTTATTGCTGTGGAAAGCTGTGGAGACTGAATCCGGGGAATAACTTCTAGGTGTAATTTCACAATGACCCAAAACTGATGATAGCATCTAAATCATCTTCTTTTCCCAAACTAGGCTGTTGGTGGTACTCTGTGTTGGCTCTGATGTTATTATAGGTAGGCAATGACTTGCATCAGGGCCTCCAGAGCATAGACATTAACAGCTCAAAGCAGTAATGGCACTGTCTGTAATATTACTAATACTGAATATTCCTTTTTAATTGTTTAGGGGTGTTCTACTGGCTTGGAAAGGGTCAGCTCATGTGCATCCTCAGTATTCAGTATTTCAAAAGTCAGGACTGGAAATCTTGCTGTTGCTTTCAAAGATTTCTGTCCCAGTGTATAGCAGATACATTAAGTAAACTAAAGTATTTGTAAGGGAGTATTTTATATGGAAAATGTTTTTGTAGCAGACCTATCAGTTCTAAACATGCAAATCCTTCTCTGTGGCCTAGTGTAGTATTGGGAAAGCATATTTCAAACACTTGAGGATGAAACATCTTAGAAAGCATCTAGTTAATTATCTGTACTACCTCAAAATAAAAGTATTGAAACATTACTAACTAGGGAAAAAAAAAGAAAATAAAAACCTGATGGGAATCTTTGACTATGTAGTAAATAATCTCAGAACTAGAATTAAGATTTCAAATGTTGACACCACATTTTAGTGATGTCTCCAACCAATGTATTACTAGTAATTTATCTTGCTGACCCAAACACGAATTTAGTCATGCAATGTTCTCTTTAGAGAGCAGGAATTGAAAGACGCTGCAAATGCAGTGACCCTCTCTTCCTGATCTCATTCCATTTTCTTTTTAAAAACAATAGTCTAGTGATTATATACATCAGACTGCTTTCTCCTCATTTCCTTTTCTTGACAGGCTTTTTGCAGAGGTTGAAGTTTGAAGGCCTAATTATATTTTCACTTCTAACATGTGAAAAACCTATGTATGTAAAGGGAGTTTTAGGGAAGAAAACTGAAATAACATGGAATTCTAATATACAAAGATTGTTTTTCTGATTATCAGTACTAAACTGTCCTGGTTTCAACTGGGATAGAGTGAGTATCTTCTCAGTAGCTGTGTTGCAGTGCTGTGTTTTGGGTTTTGAATAAGAATCATGTTGATAACTCACTGATGTTTTGGGTTTTAACTAAGTTGTGTTTATCCTAAGTCCAGGACTGGTTTTTTGTCTTGTCTCATGCTCTGCCAGTGAGGAGGTGCACAAAAGGAAGAGAGAAGGAGCACAGCTGGGACAGGTGACCTGAACTGGCCATGATATTCCACACCATGGAATATCATGTCTCTAAACTGGAGGAGTTACTCAACAGGACTGATTTGGGTTTGGGAAGGGGGGGGTCTGGAGGTGGTGAGCAGTTGTATTGTGCATTACTTGTGATTTTTTTCCCTGTTGTTATTGTTGTAATTATTATTATTACTACTACTACTAACTATTATCATTGCATTTTATTTTACTTCCAATTATTAAACTGTTCTTATCTCAACATATAAGTTCTACCTCAGTTCTCCTCCCCACTCCACCAGTGTGGGAAGTAGAAGAGAGGGAGCTAAGTGAGAGGCTGGGTAGTGTTTCATCTCCAGCTGGCCTTAAAACCACAACACAAACCCCAGGAAAAAAAATCTGTAAGTGAGCAGCAATTTTTCCTTTCCTGTGCAGAACTTGAGGCCTCGTGTACGTCAGTGAAATGTTCTTGAGAAACTCAAAATTGGGAAGCTCTGTTGCTACATAATGTCTGTTTTTAAGACTCGTTGAAAAATTCTCTGAAGGAATTGCAGTAAGGAAAGTCTGTGTTAGCTGGAATGAGTGTGCCTAAAGCAGCTTTTCTTCAGGCTTGGAGGCTGCCAAGGGAACAAAAGCAGTCATAGTTAATAGCTCTGTGGGAGGAGGAAGAGGGTGATATGTGGATATTATGCTGTGAGATGCTGGTTTGTGCCTGGTCTTGAAAGGTAAAGGTGAAAATCCAGTTAGGAGGAAGAGAAACTGGAAAGGAAAACTTTTATTTGCTTACTCAGAAGTAAATTCTTCACCTTTTCTCTTCTGCATCTTCAAATCTCTTGCTGTGATAGGACAGAACTAATGGTACCAAGTGGTGCTCAGGCTGGTGAGAGCCTGGGGCATGCTGTGCTGAGAGCTGGAGCTGAGGTGATGAGGGAGATGTGTTCCCCACTTGGAGCAGGTGTCTGCTGCAGGAGTTGAGGGGAATGGACTACAGGAGTGATGCTGATGTGTAATAAAAGATGACAAGGCTCATGTGGATGCTCTCATTCAGAGGTAAGGCAGCTCTTTTTGCTCAGTCTCATTCTCCAAAAGGTCAAAGCCTGTTTCAGCTCTGACTGAGAGGGCTGAAACCTGAGTGACTGTGAGCAGACAAGCTCTTAGTTCTCAGTAACTAACTGTGGCCTTGGGCCAGTCATCCTCCAAATGTATCTCACAAAGAAACTGTTTTGGCTTTCAGGGGAGCAAAATAAATGAGAAATAACAGTTCTCAAAAGTTCTGACTTTGGCTAGTATAACAACCTGCCAGGCAGAGCTGATATAAATGTGTCTCTCAGTCCTAAAATACTGCTCCTTCACATGCTCCAGAGCTCCTTGGCACAAGGACAGTATTGTATGAAGAATTAAATGGACAAGCTCTAAACAGCTACAGGAATAGTTGTAATGGCATCAGTGTAGAAGGAGTGTATTGTTAGAGTTGAATAAGTGAGGCTTGCTTCCTGAGCACTAACCTTTCTCCCTATTAATTCTTTGACATGGAAGGAATTAATAAGATTCCCAGAGAATAGCTTCTGTACATGGCTTGAGGAACTTAATTAGTATAAAAGAAACAGTATTATTTGTGAAACCACTTCATTACTGTTGGCTTTACAATAGGACTTCTGCCTAAAATGTCCCTGTCTCCTGATTCACTTCCTGCTATAAACTCTGCAAAACAATAGACATTTCACAGAAGATATATAGCCCTGCATGTCATCAGCAGAACATGTCAGGCAGAGCTCATTTATCTGTGGTAAAGGAAGGGCTTTACTGGGTCCCTGTAAACTGGTGCTGTTCAGTTGACTTGGATGGAAATTACAGAAGGGAGCTGACATTCTGTGCCTGCTTTGTGACAAGAGTTCACTCCAGCCTTTGGGTCAGTGGCAAGGACTCTGTGCCCCATGGTGCAGAGCTATCCATTTATGCTGACCTGCAGGGCTTCTTAAAAAATAAAACCAGAAACTTTATTCCTGTCTTCTCTGCAGAAATGTGGGTAGCAGGGAAAAGCTGACTTTAGCCACAATTTGGTTAAAAATTCAATTATTAAGAGGAAATAGGAACATAAATTAGTATCTTGAAAAAATTAGTTGTTTTATACTGAATTGCAGGAAGCTGTGTGGGCTAGACTCTGTTTTTCCACCTTTTTTAAGTTGCCATCAAAGCCTAGGCAAGCTCTCCATACTTGAACTTTCCCAGTAATGATGACCACATAGATACCTTTGCTATTGACAGCAAGTCTTCTATGCCTTAATTATTCTCCAATTTTGTATCTATTAAAAGCAAATCATTCCTATCTGAGTCACAGACAATTGTTGTAAAATAGAAAGCTTGGACAGTATGAAACAGTGATTAAAAACAGTGATGTGAAGAACGAGGAATAAATATTTCAGAAAAGGACATGGCTTTTCTTTGAAAGGTTCTTTCCCAGTGAAAGCTGGGCAGTGAAACAGTGAAATTGATTGAGTGGAATTAAATTTAATAATCTAAAATTCGTTGTCATTACTTGGCATATATAGCCACTAATGGCATTACATTTGCAATCAAAATATAGTTCAGGATTTAAATTAACATTTAAAGTGTAAATGAAGATTATAAGTCATGGAGTTTCTTAGCTAGAGAGAAGGAGTTTGAAGAGAATGCTGAAATGTTGTGGCAGCAGTCAAGAAACACAAAATTTGTTCTGGGTGAAGGCAAGAGACAGAAGTTCTTTACAGGGAAAGCACCAGTGCCTAAAAGGACACATGGAATTTCTGAGGACAGCAGAAGAAACAAGAAGTGTATTTAAAAATAGATTGTGTTAAAAGTAAAAATAACCGTGGGATACTTATCTAAAATGAGAGGATTTTTTTTTTTTCCCCATAAACTTCCTGTCCTGTTCTTAACAGTCTGAATCAAATGTTCACCAGTGGGGCTGGATAGGCTGTCAGCTGTTCTTCTAAGGAAAAAGATTAAGGTAATCTTTCACTGGATGCCACATTTTTAAGGCAACTGAAAATGTGCAGAGAACAACTGCTTTTTAATATTTAGGGAAAAAAAAGTATCAAAATACTAAAATCAAAATGATTAATATGGTAAAGTGTGATTCTCTACATAAGTAAATTATTTATGGCATCATAATAGTGTCATCTTGCAGGGATCTTGCATCACAGATGATAGATATAATTAGACCACTAATCTCTTTTAATTCACTATGAGAAAAAACATAATCTTTGGCTATACATAAAGCTAATTTACATTTGATAAATTGAAAGAAATAATACTTTATTAACCAGTGAGGTGTATTTCCCCAAGCAGTTTTTGCAGTGCATATATGTGTTTATTCAGTGCATGTGGCCTCAAGCCCTGTATATATTTATACAGACATTAAACTGTGTTACTGTAAGTAATGCAGTCAAATTACTGTACCTGCATGTGTATTAACCCCAGTGCAGACAAATTCTGCTTTCTTCACAGGAAGAGCAATAGGGTTGATTTACAAAAGTACACTAAGGTGACTCTAATAATGTTGCTTCCAAATTGTTTCAAATGCTACACTTGGAATGGGGTAAAAACTTGTATTTTCAAAACTCTGATAACTGTTACTGCCTTACTGGCTTCCAAAGGTGTCCAGGCATTTTTCATTCAAGTGTCAAAAGGATAGAAAACATCTTGCAAGCAGAAAAGAATATTCAGCAGCTCAAAAATTATTATTATTCCTTAAAGTGGCACCTTGAGAAACCTCGAAATATTTAATGAAGGTATTCACAAAAATTGCCTTTTGGTAAGCTTTATTTTTTTCTAGGTAATAGTCCTGCTTTTTTTATCTTCAAAATTATTCTTTCATAGCATTTATAAATATGTTTCATAGCAGCTATAAAGATGCTAGTTGAATTATAAAGATGTTTTAAGTGAAACGTTGGAAAACCCAATTGTTATTTCTCAGGCTGGACATAAATTTGAGTCCAGTTGTTTGTACAAAAATGTTGTGTAAATTCCTCATTTCTGATCAATCTCCATTCCCTTGGAAGCTAGAACCAGTTCAAATTCCATATGAAGATGACTCCCAAAATAACACACTGCCTTTCCACTGTGACACAAGGGCTAAATTTATTGTACCTGTACATGTGTATGTATATTATGCATTATATATTACATATATACTATATATAAAAAGGTATAGTAAGTGTATATATGGAAATACAGTAAAATATATGTAAATAGAGTAATAAATTGTCTACAATTTCCATGCACATATTATAATGTAATATATAATTATATGGGATTATAGATATATATGTATATAAAAATATATAATATATAAGCAGTACATCAGCCTGCCAAAGTCAATGCATGGGAATAGCTGATTTGAAGAATATTTTCTTCATTGTTAAAACGCTGTCCAATGGTTTGTTCCACCAGACTCAGCACCTGAAGATACATTTCTTACTCCTTTCACAGTAATTGTCTCCAAACTGACCTAAGGTAAGAATGTGGGCCCTGGCTTTCACAGAGAGTGGCATAGATGCAATCAGCACTGGACTTGTGCACAGTGGAGTGATTTTGGAGCACAAGGAGGTGGGATTCATTGAACTCTGTGTGGAATAGTTGGGGATTTTCTGTGTCAGTACACCCCAGGCTGCAGGTTCTGTCCTCTGCCAGACTGGAATTCCCTTTCATCACAGTGTGAACTCTGTTCTACCGGGGCCTGCTATGATTTACGCTGAATTCCTGTTCTGTTTCTTCCATCTTGGAACAAGTTTGAGCATTATTTGAGCAAACAAAGAGATGAATGACTGTTTTGATGTTAGATTGAAGAAAGTCTAAGTGTTCTGGCACGGAGAATTTCCAGCTTTGACAATGCTCTAGGCAAAATGGGAGCTTAATTCCTTACAGAAAGAGCTGTATTTATGGTTGTATATGTCCCTTGTAGTGTGCTGTAAAGAGAGATCGATCCCACGTTAATGAGAGACACTGTAGAAAACTAAAGTGCAGCTCTGGTTAGAAGTGTAAGAAACAATAAATGACAAGATTTCTTCTCTCATATGTGGACTGTTAATTTTCAACACAGGAGAGTGAAGAAAGGGAGACTAGGGAAGGGAGAAACCACGTTCAGTCTTAGGAAGCTTACCTGACCTGACACTGACCAAATGTCACAGTAATGTTAATAGCAATTGATTCAAATCCATTTGTCAAGGACTTTCAGAAGATAAATCTTATGCCAGCGGTATGGTCTTACAATCCTACTGAACTAATATAAGTGAACTCAAAACTTAAGTTAATGAGTCACAGACTGAGTGAAAGAGTACAGGAAGACTTGGCGTCGATCTGGTTATATGCGGACTCGCATAAGAAACACGGCCAAGAGGAAAGTGCTCTCAGGACTGTTTTGCAGCCCTACCCAGTGATCCAGAGCTCCTGCTGTCCTCAAACCAGGCTGTCCCCGGGGACAGCAGCGATGAGAAGGGCAGATGGGAGGGAAATGCAGAAACTAGAGGCGGAGAAGGTAAAGGCTGAAGGGACGAAAGAAGGTCACCGTGGTGGCTGCTGCTTGGAACGTTAAATAGTTCAGTGTCTAAAACAAATAAATCCGAAAGATAGGCGAAGGCGAGAAGTTCTCATACAGGACGAGAACAGCGTAGCTCGGCGGAGAGCGGTGTAGCCAAAGCAGCAGTGCCATGTCAGAGGTGGCCCTGTCCTTGAGCCCGTGCCCGGGGCAGCTGCGAGCCCGGCCCGGCCCCGAGCGGGCGCTCCCGGTGCCGCAGTGCCGGCGGAATCGGCGCCTGCAGCGCTGCCGGGCGCGGAAAAGTCCCCGACACTTCCCGGGATCTGTCAACTCGCTCACATTTCGCTTCGGGAAACAACATCTGCTTATTCACGGTGCCCGGCAGTGGAAACGGGGCACGGACGCGGTGTTATTCCCGCCGCGCCCTGCCACGTTCCGCAGGGCTCCTGTCACGGTTTCCTATTCTCGGATACCTGGCTAACGCTGCGGCCGGGCCGGCCGGGCAGCCGCTGCCCCCGGGGTGAGCCCGTGCCGGGATCGGTCGGAGCCCCCCGGGGTGAGCCGGGTCCGGGGATGATCGGAGCCCCCCGGGGTGAGCCCCAGCCGGGTCCGAGGTCGGTCGGAGTCCCCGGAGTGAGCTGGGGCCGGGGCCAGGGGCGATCGGAGGCCCCCGGGTGAGCTGAGTCTGGAGGTGGTCGGAACCCCCCGCGTGAGCCGGCTCCGGNCCCGTGCTGGGGTCGGGCCGAGCGGGCCGGGCCGGGGAACGACCCCCGGGGACCCCGCTGGGTGCGGGTCGTCCACCCCACGCCGCTCGGGGCTGCCGCTGCGGCGGCCGCGGGGAAGGTGAAGCTCTCCTTGCTCGGCGCCAGGCGGGGAAGGGCAGGGCTGGGGCTTGCGAGGGATGACGACACTGGCTCGGGTCCCGTAGGGGGGGG
>VXBB01006673.1:161210-174308 GCA_013399915.1 Illadopsis cleaveri | reverse complement strand
GGGTAGGAGTGAGACTGACTTTTAAAAGATCTGTTGAGCTTTAAGAAATTCTTTACACATTTTTACTTAACAAGAAATACAATTTTCGTTCAGTCACAGTCCAACATAACACAAAGGATTTCCTCTAATGGCCCAACTTATGCATATAACGCATTAATGAAATTACATAAATGTAATGTTTTTTAAAAATGTGAATTCATGTGTGTAAATATGAATGCTGCTTTCAAATTAGTGTAAAGGGCCATTATGGTGATTAGTCACCCTTCCTCCAAACAAGGTGTTCACTTTCATGCAGAAAAATATCCCAAAAAGAGGGATAGCTGCAATTTTAACAAAAATCAGTATATACAGTCACAATAATCTCTTTTCCTATCTATTCAGCATATCATCCTAACAATGTTAATTGCAGGTCTATGAAGATAAGCTGATATCAGCTAGTGAGCATTAAAAAAAAAACCAAAACAAAAACCCCACAGTTCTATTCTGCTTTTCCAGATAGGAATCCCCTGTCACAGATCTTTAAGGCACAGATAAAAGGAAATGCTCTTTCCCCCAACCAGCTTCTGCAGAAGAGAATTGCTTCCCATGCCACTTTCTAGGTTTTTACTGCCACAGAAGGGACTTTGAGAGTCAGGAGCTTGCTTTCTTTGTTAGCAGCATTACTGCATGACAAAGTGTGTTTCAGCAGACAATGGCAGAACCTTTTTGACTCTCAGGAACTGTACCAGAACTCCATGGAAAAAATCACTTAGATCAGGCCTACAGAAATGCTGAAAACAGCACTGCCCTCTCCTCAGAGTCATGGGAGTTCAAACAGATGAACTAACTGGCAAGAGGCTTCTCTGACATGTAATTTAACTTAACACACGTAAATACATTTCTTAAAAAATGTTAGCCATAGTGATAGAGATTACCATGCAAATTTGTGTTGGTTGAGGGAATGAAATAGAATAAAATAAGCAACATATCCTGAAATTTTCAAAGATATGATGACTGCTGCAAATGACAAGCATTTTTTATGCATGTTGTTATCAGTACAGTTGTAATAAAATGAAGTTTCCAGAAAAAAAATATAACTGGAGGAAGAAATTTACTGGGCTTACCCATGCTAAGGATTTGTTCCCAAGTAAAGTTAAACATATTATCAAGTTAAAATATATCATCAATAATAAAATAAACATTCCTGAAGTAAGTGCTACATTAGCGGTTAATTCCTTGAGCAACTAAAGGTTAACTAGAAAACTATCCCCACTGAAAACTTTATGATACTTGGGAAGAAAGAGAAGTAAACAGAAAAGTTTTACTAAACTGTTCAAAATATGGATAAATATTAGATTCTATTTTCAGTGACTTAAAGCTTTTCCATAGGGTCTTGAAGAATAAGGGGTACTTGAATTCTCAATTTATTTTTAATTTTAAGCTGAAGATTCTTTGTTGTGCTACATTTCTAAGATGCTAATACCTGGTTTATCAGGCAGAGCAGAAAATAAGTGAGATCAATTATGCTGATGCTTCTAATTTTTCCCTAACTTTGCCTGTCAGCTGTGTCACGCCACGAGATTTAAGGCTCCTTCCAGTCTGAAAATGGCACTGAATCTCTCTGAGGAAAATCCTCGCCTGCTCCTGAGAGACCTTGAAGCAAAGCTACACCCAAATGAAGGCTGCAATTCCAGACTCCATTAATATTAAGAACCACTTACGAGCTCCTGTAAAGTTTTATTGCTTTCCACCTGGCCTAGATTGCTTGGATCCTCGAGCACACCAGGCTGGAGAGGACAGCCCCACTCGGAGCTTCCCGAGCTGCTCGAGGTCCCGTGGTGAGGTGGAAGTGCCATGCTGCCATCTGCAGTCAGGACACCACCACAGGGATCTCTGCCTGCTCCATCTCCTCACAGACAACGCTCTTTTCCCTTCTCATTTTTTCTCCCTTACCACTCAGGAAGGTCGAAATGTTTGTTTTACAATGCTTCGATCAAATGTGAACTCCCAAAGTTTTTACTCCTTGCATCAGAACTTATCTTGCAGCACTTCGAACTACAATTATAGGATTGGCAAAGTAAGGAGGGAAGGAGGAAGAAAGCATCTTAAATTTCCATTACCTGTCTGGTGTGTATGGGGCCTGGGGTCTTGAAGCCTCCTTGACAGCTGCATTCAGAAACACTGTAAGGGTCAGAGCTGCTGGATGAGCACTTGGAAAGTGAGTCACAGCCCACCACAAAGGTGTTATCTAGAGGCAATTCCTGAATGACATGGTGCTTCTTGGGGGGAACAGGAGTCTCAGGTTTAATCTGAAAGGTAGGCTGCGGAGAAGCCGACTTGTAGTGCTTTGCTAAGTCTGGGCTATCAGGTTTAAACGTGGTTGGTGTGGTGGCCCAGTTATATTTTCCCATAGTCTGCTCTTCCAGCTCTACGGGAATGTCTAAAGTGCCATTTATGTGCTCGTGGCCAGGATCATCAGGCTTAGACTCTTCAATAGTCACAAAGTTGAGGAGGAGACTCTTTGGAGAGCGCTTCTTCTTCTTCTTCTTTTTCTTGATCTGCCTATTCTCTTGGTTGGGGGAAACCCATTCACCACTCTGCTTATTTTTTTGGACAACCTTGTGCCTGGGCGTCTGGCGGCACCGGACTAAAGCGGTAACAAAAATCACCAGAATAACGGTCATGGTGCCTGCAATAATGGCAATGATGATCTTGACATAGTCATTGGTCTGTGGGGTTATCTCACCATCCCCAATGTTCTGGCCAACTGGAGTTTCCATGTTCCTACGTACCAACTCTTGCACGTAGGAGCTGTTGGTGACGGTCTCGTTCACAAACAAGTGCACAAGAGCTATGGTGTAAAGAGACTCCGGCTGTCCCAGGTCATTCACCTTGATCACCAGTCTGTGCAAGCCGTGATCTGATGCAATTACCTTCTCTTTCAAAGTGATATTGCCTGTTAATTGGTCAATGGTAAACAAGCCCCTGGAGTTCCCGCCTATGATGCTATAGCGGAGCTCTGCGTTCATTCCTGTGTCATTATCGACTGCAAAGACTTTGGTGACTACAGACCCTGGGCTGGCTGATGTTGGGACCAACTCATAGGAATAATTAGATGAGGGAATAACAAAAACGGGCCTGTTATCATTTACATCAACAACATTGATGGTCACTTTGGCAGTCGAGGAACGCTGCAGTCTTCCTCCATCCACTGCTTTCACCTGGAAGGTGTATGACCCCTGCTGCTCCCTATCAAAGGTAATATTAGGTCTTATTACACCAGTAAGTGGATCTATAATGAAATTATCTCTGCCATTTAAGATAGAGAGGGTGACCGCGGCGTTGTCTCCCGCATCAGCATCTGTAACTGTGATAAGCCCCACTGTGCCATACATGGGCAGGTTTTCTGGCACATAGAAATTATACTCATTATGTGTGAAAGCAGGGCTGTTATCATTCTGGTCCAGCACTGACACTGTCACCGTAGCATTGGTCTGCAAAGGTGGCATCCCATTATCCTTAGCCAGCACAGTGAAAGAGTACCTGTCTTGCTTTTCTCTGTCCAGCTTTCTCACTGCTGTCAGGATGCCTGTGCGGCGGTCCAGGTTGAAAATTGGGGGCGCGTCGGAGCCCAGGATGTAGCTGATCTCGGCATTCCGCCCGCTGTCGGCATCTGTGGCACTGATCTTGGTCAGCTGAGTGCCAGGAGCGTTGTTTTCAGGGATGGAAAGGCCTATGATGGGCTGTGTGAAAACTGGGGCGTTGTCGTTTTCATCTTTAATTTTGATCAGGAGCATTGCAGACTGGTTCAAGGGAGGCTTCCCTGAATCTGAAGCCACTATTTTGATGGCATATTCCCGTGTAGCTTCATAGTCTAGAAACGTGGCTGTCTCCAGGAGAAACTGATTATCAAACACTGGTTTTAGCCTGAAAGGGACATCGTGATCTGTAAAACAGGTGACTTTCCCATTCTGATCAGCGTCCTTGTCCATCACTGTTATCAAAGCAATTTTTGTATTCAGGGGAGCCTTCTCAGACAAAAGCACTGTCCCATTCACCGGGTTGATGATGTACCTCGTGTCTATTGATGGGACGTTGTCATTAATATCTGTGACATTAACAGTCACCGTTGCCCTCGACGGAGTGGAGCTGCCATCGCTGGCCAAAACAGTCAGTTTGTGCACAGGAGACTCCTCCCTGTCCAGCGGCTCCCTGATGGTGATGAGGCCGGTGGTGTTGTCGATGGCAAAGAGCCTTTTGGCCAGACTGGAGATCTGGTTGCTGAAATAGAAGTGGATCTGTGCGTTGGAGCCCAGGTCGGCGTCGGTGGCGTGGAGCTGGGACACGGAGGTGCCCACGGGGGCGTTTTCTGGCACGCTGACCTCAACGTCGCTCTCCTTGAAGACCGGGCGGTTGTCGTTGACGTCGGTCACCGTCACCTGCAGGATGGCAGTGCTGGACCTCGGGGGGCTCCCACCATCCTCAACTTTGATCTTCATCACATAGGTGTCCTTCTGCTCCCTGTCCAGGATCTGCTGGACAATCAGTTGAGGCCACTTATCCCCCTCAGGTGTCTCAGTTATGTCAAGACCAAATACGTTTTGACCCTGCAAGACAGAATGGAACACACTTCAGTTTGACAGAGAATTTTAAAAGAAAAATCTCACTTTTTTTTCTGAAATTGTTATGGAACATATATTTATGCATATACTTTATGCAGGAATATACATTTTTTATTTTTATCGCTATTTTTCCATATCTAGTTTTGCTTTAAGCTCCAGAGCCTTGAGAAAGCTTCAGAGCAAACATGGCAATAAACAGATAGTCTAGAAAAAGGGGAAATGTGGGAATGATGGTGATTTTTTCGTCCAGATTCCCCGTTTCTAAAGAAAAGTTATTAAATTCCTGTACAGATGTAATTTGGTTTCTCTGTTGTGTGAATGAGTGTGAAAATGAGGAATGAAGCCGAAGTTCAGTCACTGAAGGACCCATTCCAATATTCAATTTCAAGGAAACCAACAAGGATAAAGAGATTATTTCTCTGTTTGCAGAGCATCTCTGGACATGATCTGAAACCATTAGCATAAATTTAAAAAAAATAAAAAATACCATCACTGATAAACTTCTTACTACATAATTCAGGTGTCAGAGGATACAGACAAAACTATGTCCTAACAGTTAATCAGAAATTATTTTAAAACTCATTAAAACTATTCCTGTATTCATCACTGTATGTTTTATATTTGTAGTGAAAATTACAATCCCAGTGAAAAAAAGAAGACATATTTTCATTTCAAAAAATATCACAGAACTGTGAGATCAATTTGAAAATGATCAATATTTTTCATGGGAGTTGTTGAACATCCCTGGAACTGCACCAAAATGCTACACATACTGCACAAACACAGCTTTTTTTAAAAAAACAGTAGTGCTGACAAATTGCTAAAATAAATATTGGAATCTGGAACTAAATTCCCTCTCTCTTGTGCTATCTCGTCAGGCAAACAGGAATTAAGAACAGGGTGATCATCCTCTTTTCTCATAGCTCACCACTTAGAGCAATGATGTAAAGGCAGTTTTCCAGTCACATCTTCCATAAGGGCAGGGCTAGAATGCAAATGGCTAATTCTGAATGCACGGGATGATCAGGAAAAAGAAGGCATAAATAAAATTGTGCACCAAATAGGAGTTTCTTTTTATGTCTAATATTTGTAATAATGAACAACTGTTCCTTCTCTGCTGATTCTTCTCATCTTTCACCCTCACTCAGGTAATTGCCATAGAATCAGAGATGGTTTGGGCTGGAAGGAACCTTAAAGATCCTCTCACTGCAGCCCCTTCCCAAAGGCAGGGACACCTTCCACTGGACCAGGTCCAGTTGTGTTTAAACTGGTTTGACACACTCCAGGACAAAGCAAAAGAAAATGTTCCCAGTGTTCAAGGTTCCTTATTTCTCATTAGTTGTAAAAGATTTGTAATCCCTGTCTCTTGCTACCCACCACTAAGTGAATGCATTTATAGCTTCTTTACACTTCTGAGTAAGGCTGGACTCTTTCACCGATTTGTTTTCTCAAAACCAGATTTTGACCCTACATAAGACATCTTTTATTTCATGAGACAGAACTATTCATCCACATATCCAAAATTACTTGCAGAGCACTTGTGCCAACTTGCACAGCATTTGTGGCAACATCAAGTTGCAACTGGGGACAGTATAAAGTGAACTGGAACACATTTTGAAGTAATAAAACAAATACAGATTTGGCTTCTTTAGCAGAAGGCATGAAAATATAAGCCCTGCAAATTGTTTCTAAATCAAGATACACATTTTGAACCAATTAGGGTAAATTTTAGAATGGTAGTACTATGCTGATAGGAAGCAGAGCGTGAGTTTCCTCCTCGTATTCAATCTGGCTACCAGTTATTTGCAATAAATTTCATAATTACTTAGAAAATATAAATTATATCTTTTATGCTTTAACATAGATTCCAGATGAAAGAAAATAACAGAAGCCAGAGTAAAAGCAACCTGTCAGCTCTCTTTACTTCTCTATTTGTACACAAGGTGACAGATGGGCACTGATTATTCTGTCATTAGATCCCACAGCTACAACAAGAACTTTGTACAGACTTTGAATTCACGTGGCTGTACATGTGTGTGCCTATCTCTGCTTTTCTTATCCAGTATGGGAGAGGGGTTTTTCATCATAGCAGATGAGTCTGATATAAAACATGGTGCTTTAGCTCCCCATCACTAGCAGTGAATGACTAGAGAACAGAAAAGAATGCAAAGATCTCTTCCAAGTTCATTATTAACACTTGAATAATTTTCTATGGAAAGAAATATTATTCATGTCTATTTCTTCCTACTAATTACAGGTGTAGACATCTTTTTTAAACCACAGAAAAACCGTTACAGAGAAGTAGACTTTCTCTCTCTAGCAAGATTATTTCATATTGTTTAAAAGATAAGGTTTGGTGTGACATGCTGCAAATTAACAAACACATTTTCTAAGAACAGACAGTTCTCACATTCTAAACACTCAAAAAATTGATTAAACATTCAAGCAATATATTTTTAAGATTATAAATATCTAATTCTCTCCATTATGAGCAAAGAAATTGAGAGCTAAAATGAGAAACATGAACAGAAACCTTCAGGATTAATTTCTTGATGTTGAAGTACATAGCTTTATCATCATTAAAAGTTCAGTGAAGTTAAAATTTCCATTAGGGTCAGATTTCTATTTGGACTGAACTGTGCCTCAATCCCTACATTATCCCAGTGATCTGAAGGATTTGTTCACACTGGGAAGGGCAAGAGTCCGTTGGCAAAGCACAATAGATAATTAGCAATTATAGAATACCTTTGCCCACTAAGACAACTGTTAGAAATAATCTGGTCCATCAATATCTCTATTCTGACAGAAAAATGGGAGTGAGAAATGCGAGAGATTGACTTTTTAAATTTAAAAATACAATTTAAGCACTAACTATTGAAGGCAAACCAAAGTTATGCCCATCTCAGAGCCTGGATTAGTTTAAAGAGGTTCTGACCCTGCTCACAAAATCCCTTATCAGGGCAATAAGGAGCTCTGTTACCTCACACAGTTTTCATAACAGCCTTTTCCATGGATTTATGCACACAGTCTCTCAAATAATGAAACTTTCTTGCTGAACACTCCCTGCTGTGCATATTTACCTGGTCATTTGTAATGGATCCAAATGTCCTTTTCGGAGCTGTTTTGGGCTGTCATGTGAATAAAAAATTAGAGAGTATTTTAAAAATTGCAGCATTTAGGTGGTTTCATAAATACATAATCAATGACACACGGACACATAGTGTGGTGAGCTAGAACAGCTTTTA
The DNA here is from genome assembly GCA_013399915.1 of Illadopsis cleaveri. NCBI lineage: Eukaryota > Metazoa > Chordata > Aves > Passeriformes > Timaliidae > Illadopsis > Illadopsis cleaveri. The sequence goes on along the minus strand of VXBB01006673.1, from coordinate 166,462 downwards.
AGTGCTACAGACAGGACTGGATGTGACAAAGTGCACCAGGAGTCTACACACAGATATTGCAGCATCATAGCATTTCACCACAGGATTTTGTTAGATCCGTGGGGTACTGACTGCCTGGATGTTGTTGGGAAGGATGGGAAAATAGATCAGCTTCTGGTCAATGCTGATAACAGAGACATGGTTCACTGTGTTCAAAACATCCCATGGGCTTACACTTGCAGAGCAGTAAGCTGGCAGAAAGCAGGAATTGGGGAATGGGGAAAGGGAAGAACTTTGTGCTAAATAATGCTATAAACCCAACTTCTTGTAATACAGAGTACTCAAATCGAGAGGGGCTATCACAGATTATTCCTTAAAACATACAAATTACATAATTGTGTGCAATAACAAGTACCCATTGTTAGCTGACAAAGGGTAAATGCTGTCCTCAATCCTCATTCAAAAGAGGAGTTTGAACCTCCAGAGAAAGACACAGGAGCAAAGACAGCTCATTGTTTTGTGGCTACAGCGTCACCCTACACTTATTATCAATACTTCAGGCATTGTAAATGACAAACACATCATGTGGTGTCAACTGAATCTCAAACAGAAGTCAAGGGCCATACACAGATCAAACTTTTACATACGTTCTACAGGAACTTATTTCAATGACTATTGCAACAAGCTAGAAGTTACACATTTATTGCATGTTAACAGTAGCCTTAAAAGAATAAAAAGGAGGAAGAAAAATATTAAAATATTGGTTTCTCATCACAAAGTAAATCAGTAATTCATTAAGTAATTACTTAAATAAAAAAACCTTTGGCTGAAACGTATTTTAGGGTCCAAAGGACCCTAAAATCTTTTCATTAAGTCCAGAAAATGATGCATGGTTGTTAAAGGCTGGTTATTTCACATGGAACAACACAGAAAATCTTTGCAGATCTTCTGCAGAACTACAAGACAGGTCCAAGACACTTTTTCCTTGCCTGTTTTTGCCAAGACATATGGAACTGCTCTGTGACTGTGCTGTCTATCAGCAGAGAAGAGAGTACAGCAGCACAGCTTCAGTTCTTAATGCAGAAAAAACAGACCACAGTCACACGGTGGACAACTTTTTCCATAAAAGCTGAAAATTAAACTTGCATTTTTTCTTTCAAAAGGCCATACTTTGGTTGTAAAATTGTGAATTGCCAAAGCCAAGTTAACGTCTTAAACACAAAATATTCCACAGGGTAGGCAATGATGGATCTATGTGTCTGAAATGGGTGCATGTCATTGCACTCAGATCCAAACTACCCTAAGTGGTGTAGCTCTAGTAAAGGTCCCTTGTCTGCTGTTTCTCACCCAGTCTGCAATTTGCTGTCCACGCATTCTAGAAAATTACCATTTGTTGGACAGCTGCCCTGCTTAAAGACACCACAGTCACTCCTCTCATAACATTCCACAGCTTACAACCCAAAGTTACTGGAAATAAGTGTCATTAGTACCTTATGAACTGAGTGGCAGAACTTCAAAGGAGAAAAATAACATTACAAAGGTAAGAATTTTTTATAATGCACACCTCAGCAGATGCAGAGTTGCTTACAGATTTGAAACACTCTCTTTGTCAAAGCAATGCAGCCTTTTAATTTATAGGCCAAGATTCTTAACACTTTTGTTCAATTTATGGTTTTCTGTCAGTGTCATGCATTGGTTTCCTTTGAAGCAGGCAAAAATTTAGCTTGGAATAAACTGAACTTTCAGGTTCAGAACCACAGTAAAAATAGGGCTTGGAAGCATCCAATTATGCATAAACCTAAAGTACATTTGCTGCATTCAGAATCCTAATTAGCTCCATTCCTACGTAAGAGTTGAGGACATCATATTATTAGCAATGTCTACACCATAACTTGCTACTTTTCCACCTCCAATTATATAAGATCTCTATAAATGGAAAACACTGCCAAAATTTCCTCTCCATACACACAACCACACACAAAACTGCTCTTGTCCCATGAAACAAGAGCAAGCACAACGCTGTGGATGGGGTCAATAGAACACAAGGATAATAATGAACCATTTTATGCTGGAAAGGAACAATAAAAAGTACAACATGGAATGAAGAAGAGGACAATCAATGCATTTAACACTGATTTTCTGAAACAGTAAAGGAAAAAAAAGTCTAGGAGGTTTACCCGAACAGGAAATTACTTCCATGGAAATACAAATTTAATGTTGCTATTACAAAACTTAAACAGTCCTAATAATTCCATTGCTGGGGTCTCCTTAAACTTTTCAGATGAGCTGGTCCCTTCTTTAAGGAGGCTTTTTCAATCTTGTCATGTTCTAAATATTGTCTACTTTATTTTCTAAGATAGGTAGATATAAGATAGGCATGTTTTATTCTGAGGTGGAATATTTTTTCATCCTACTCAATTCTTGGCATTCAATTGTCAGAACATGTTTATTAGATCACATTCACCTCCATTGAGGAGAAACAATTAGGGACAATGAATACTGTATTTTTGATTTATTTACTTTTTTTGCTGCCCAACATTCTCCAGTCTACACTTCAAGTGAGCCTGAAACTCCCTAACTTAAAAGTGTCAATATTTTTAACCACAAGTTTTACAAGGGAGAGAACAGGAAGAGCTGAAAATTGGTAACCCACATAAACTTCACTTTTTCAAGACTGAACCAGGTTTCATGAATAAAAAGAGAGTTCTCATTCCATAGCACATCTCTGGCCTTCGAAATGTTGTTTCAAGCTGAGCCGTTTGTGGGTTCTTCATTAAAACTAATTTATCTTTTCAAACAAACAAAAACAAAAACAAAGACAAAAAAAAAAAAAAAAAAAAAAAAAAAAAAAAAAAACAAGAACAAAACAAACAAAAAAACCCGAAAACCTAGGTCAAAACAGAATTCTGAATCTTTTATTTTAATAGAAATCCACTTCATCCACCTCTACAGACTAGGGTGGGAATAATGGTGCACCCACATTGCTGCATTAACAGGACATAAAATTACCAAGAAACTCCTTTCAAGAAACTGGACCATCACTTGAGTGGTCTTTCATAATGTACTGCAGATAACAATTATATATTTCAGAAAAATATGCAGCTGCCCCTCAAAACTGTAAGGAATTTATGCTCACAATAATGCTGTCTGCGGTATGAATAGTTGTAGACTAACTAAAGATGGGGAATTGAAGCACAGAAACACTTTTATCAATTGTCCAAATTTTGTAGCTGGTCTGAAAAACGCAGCCACTTCAGAATTACTAATCATGTTTAAAATTAAACTTTAAAATTTTTAAACTTTAGAAACTAATCATTATGCAATTTTAGGAGCTAAACTTTAGAATTGTAAATTTCAAGCAAAGTTCTTTCATTTAGAGCCACTTTGACCAAAACAAGGGAGGTGAACTGCTGCAAGTAACAACCAGGGAGCCAACCTCCCCTCTTAATCTCCTCCATTATACTTGTTCAGGAATATTCACAGACATCCTACTGAACAAAAAAGCTACATTTTCAACACCCTGAGGATATTCAGATTAAGGTATTAAACATGTTTGAGCTTTACTCTGAATTCCCATGATAAAGCTCCAGACACCTGACTTGCCTTTCAGTATGTTTCTGCCTTTGGAGTCTCGCTATAGATATATAATGAAGGGGAAAAAATGGGGGAAAAAAAGAAAAAAAAAAAAGAAAAAAAAACGGATTTCTATCAGGCAACAATACACCCAACAAGTGCATTTTGATATTTGCATTATACAAGGTGACAGTCACATATTTGCTCTGTTTCCTGGCTGAGAGCAGGCACAGAACCGAGGATGTGCGAGAAAAGAGAAATAAATGAGCACAAGCCTCGGATGCAGCGCTGTGCCTTTGGAGGGAGGCACTAACAATTCTGTACAGCTGCTCAGAACAGCTCCTAAATCACAACCTCATTTTGCCTCGACAGCCAGAGGCGGTGTCTGGGCTCCCAGTGGCACATTTGGAGCTCGGGGTGAGCGCTGCCAGGTGCTGGTGAGGGGTGAACCTGCTGTGCCCTCCTGCTCACAGCCTGCTCCTGAGCACATCAGCACTGCCAGGCAGGAGGGGATTAAACCTGGCAGCCACTTCTACACCAGGAAATACAAACAACCCAGACAGGTCTGAAAATTCCTTTTCCCCAGAAGCAGGGGCTGTGCAGCATCCCCAGCTGGCAGAGATTTCAGTGGAGATTGGGGGTGGTGGACATGCTTGGATTTGGTTCGTGGCAAATGGGGAAACAAAGCATGAAATGGACTGGAACCCTTGTGCTTTGCTGCACATCAACATCCATGAAATATGAAGAGTTATGATCTCATTCCCTCCTATACATGCATGCACACACAAATTCAGTGTCTATGATGTCTTTAAACGTGTGGCACCTTCATTAAGAAAAATCCATATTCTAACCCCTGATGCTGCAGCTTTTCCAACAAGTTGTTCAGCAAGATTGTCTTCTCTGACCTAACACTCTTCTAAAGCTCGAGTTCAGCTGGGAGCAAAGTCACTGTATCTTCCCTTTATGCCTACACTTGTAGGAAAAAAATGCTGACAAAACTTCCATCTGAATAGCAGGAGCACCTCACACACACACAGACACACACACACGTGGAACCCCCACCACTTCCACAAACACAAGGAAATTCTTTCACGTGCAGGGACAGCACTCCAAAGTCCATGTGTCTTTATGAATGTTGATTAAAAAAATCCACAGCCCTAACGCAGAAAATTCACAACCCATCTGGGAAAAAAATATAGCAGGATGAGGAAAAAATAATAATAATAATTAAAAAAAAACTCTAGCAGAAAAGAGTTTACATTTTCCCCTTGGAACAGATTTCCACCAGCTTCCACAAGCAGGCTTTAGGAATTCTAGACCTGTCACAACTACTGCAGAAATGACCTGATCATAAGCCTCTCTGAAGGCCTCCACTCTGCAGGGTTTTGTAAAAATCAAAATAAGAAAGAGTGTGTGCGTGTGACATTTAACTGCCACAGGATCAGTTTTGCTTTTGAAAGAAATGAAGCTGTACTTTTTCAAGGAATGAAACCTTATCCTTTTTTTATTACTCTCAGAAAATAACAGTGAAGCCCCCATATTAAACTGTAAAAGTATGTGACGTATGCAATTGCAAGATGCCACTCCACTGCTCATGGGAAGATAATAAATAATACTGCAATTTCAGAGAAATAAATGGGTGATGGCATCTGAGAAGAAATACAGAGTGGCACTACTAAAAATAGTTCCAGAGACACTGA
>VXBB01006673.1:112871-125879 GCA_013399915.1 Illadopsis cleaveri | reverse complement strand
CTGAGCAGGAGGAAGAGGAGAGGAACATAATGATGGGGGTTTCAGTCTCCAAAGGATCTCCTGGTGTGTGGTACTGCATAATCCCCTCAAGAGTGATATGCTGCTATTTTGAGAAAGTGTTTTTTTCAAGCCTCACCTGGTTTTAAAAGTAATTGAAGAGGAACAATTCATCCCATTTAAAGTATCCCAAGAGTAGAAGTTAGTGGAAAAGAACTTCTAAGAGCAAATGAGGAAGGATCTAAAAGAAAAAAAACCNTGGTGAAAAAATGTAATTTATTTTTCTTTTCATATAAGCAAATGTGTTCTTGTACTGCAACAAAGAAAAAATACTTATATATTTTACATGTTATTATGCAAAATTGCTGTTGTGCCACCACACACTCTATAATAACAGATATAAACACGGCTTAAAAGATCAAATTAAAATATTCAGAACAACTCAATGTGTTTTGAATAAGGATTCTGCATATGCCCTAGCTATTGCTATCTTCTGTATGTTGTGTATTTAGTCATTCTTCAGACTCCAATCACAACCCCAAGGCGAATGTGTACAAGCACCTAGTGGTAGGTTCCTCTCTACATCACCTATGTTGGCAAAATAAGGAGCAGAGAAGAAAACAATCTGGTTTACTGTGTAGTACTTAGCTGATTATTACATCATATGCGGATTACTCAGTAAATTCTAGAATTAAACACAATAAATTGGAATTAGTTATGCTTTTTACTCAATAAACTATGGCTGCTCAGCACTGTAGTTTTTCATGTATGGTCTCCAGTTACGTGTCACAGGATTCCATGAGCTTTACAAATCTCCTCTTCCATAGACTTTAGTAAAACAGAAAGGATGCAAAAGCTGAGTGAAAGAAAATAAAGATTTTTTTCCATATGACCACCATTCTTCCAACCATCTTCCTGCTTTAAATACAAAAATATTCTAAATTCAAAAATATTTTGAATACCAAAATGTTTCAAACCAAGCCAAATTTCATCACAGTGTAATCCCAACAAAGCAAATAACACAGAGATATAATTAATATAAAAGAACAGTACACCCATGTATTATATTATTTTGCTCTGTATTGACCTTCCATTGTCTTGGACAAGACTCCCTTTCTCCCAGTGTGAGTGGAGCCAGTTTTAATTTTGACATTGTGAAAGTTCCATTGTTACAGTATTTCAGCTCTTGTACCCCTCACAAACATTTGCATAGCTAAAGATCTGTTGTTTAAAAGGCACAAATTGTCTCTAATATTGTGGTATGACAAATGTTGCCCCCTAAATGCTTTATTTGATGGCAAGGAACAAGAATTCTTGCTGCAGTCACTAGCCATGGACAGCATGTGTGTTATTTACCTTAAAGCACAGAACCTTGGGAGTGAAATTCTGTGAGTGAACTGATAAAGGCCTTTTTCTTTATCAGCTTTTTACTTGGTACAGCCAACCAGGTGATCACTTAGGGGTAATTTTAAAACACACTTTGTATACTTCCTATCCAGATTCATGTGACTTTGTAACAAGCAGTCTCATTACCCATTCCTTCTAGATCCCAGTGACAAATTCTTAAATGATTACTCAGTAATTAATTAACAAAAAGCACCTACACCTTTCTGAATTTGGCAAATGTCTCTAGTTATGAGAGTATGCTAATTGAGAGATACCCATATATTATTTGTTGAGTTATCGCACTCTAGAAGTCTAGTTACAGGTATAAAAAAAATAATGATAAATGTGATTATTCAGCTATTAAAAATATTTTCAGCATACTTATTTTCATTGTGATATCCTCAGTTTCTTTGGAAAAGAATTGTCTCAGCAAGAAGCTGAGCACAGACCCTGGAATTTCTGAGGACAGACTTCAGCTCAGGAAGGGATTTTTTCAGGTGGGTGAGATCCTGTGTGAGGAACTGTGAAAAGAAAAGGATCTCAAGAGAGCTAGAAGCCCTGCTAGGGCAATCTCCTGCAAGCACAACACTCCACGCCCAGGAAAATCAGCAGAAATATCAGGAGGCCTTGGTTTCACAGGGAACGCACAACTGAGCTCATCCATACACAGGACACGAAAGTGAAGAAAGAGAAGAGAAACTAAACCTTGCCTCAGTGTTTTAGAGAAAGGTCTTTGAGTCTAAAGGCAAGCTTCAAGGAGGGAAGGAACTACCAACATGGAAAACATCCCAGGAGGGCAAAGCTAGACTCTTACAGAGGTGCACAGAGGGACAAAAAGGGACAGCCTCAAAAACTGTAATGAGGAAGGTTCTGCCTGCATATTATGGCCAAAAAAACATCAGTTGGGATAATTAAGCCTTGGAGCAGGCTTTGTGCAGGGTAGGACCTAACTGGACAAAGCAATCAGGTCTGAATTCACTCCCGATATTGCTCTGAGCACACTGGACTAGAAACTCCCAAGGTTTCACTCCTGTGTGAATTATTCTATGATTCCATAAAAATTTAATCACAAGGATAAGACGCAGGTGTAAGTATGAGCTTGATTTGTGGAATGCAGTACTTGCATTTCTTTAATCTTGTGCCAGGGCAAAGGCAAGAGAAAACCTTCACAGCAATTACATTTGTGTCAGGTCAAAAAGTCAGTGTCAGTTTTTTAGTATGAGCCAAAGATTACCAAAGACAAAAACTTGATGAGCATTTGCATAATTGAAAAGGCAAAAATTGCTCCTCAGAACCACTTTAAGTAATTCTTTTGCAGTACCAGGCTTACTGGGCATGTTTTTCCTTCCTGCTAATGAAAATGATTTGAACCATGAAAAGAGGTTCACCTTTAATCCCAAATACTGTTTCAATGGAAGAAAATAAATAAGAAAGAAACTGTTTTGCATGCATTATAGATTCATTAAACTAGTCAGTGTCCTTTGAAAACTGGAAAAATTCCTAGAAAATTGGGGAGGGGAAAATTTCTCACATGATGTAAATAGCACTTAATTCCATAGTGTATGGGTCTCTGCAATTTTACAAAATTATTGTACAAAGTGAAATAAGAATCTTGCCTTTAAAGATGGAATTAAGCATGGATCAGGCACAAGTATGGTTTTCAAAAAAAGCTCCCAAATCTTGAGCAATGTTCTAAGCAGATACAAATTCAGATTTATTTTTAAAGTTGTGGTTGTGTACCACCACAAATGGCTTATAAAATTTCTTTTGTACATGTATTAGCACCCCACAATTTCTCATAAATATGCATGCTAATTTAGTTTGTTAATAGAATAAATGTCGTAAGTAACAGGAATGGGTATACATTTTTAAATATAAATATAATTCCAAAGAAACCAAAAAAATTCCCACATTTCAACTTTATAGCTGCAAACTTTTTAAATGGATGGAATATATAAAGGATGCTTTATCTCCAGTCAGAAGTACCTCAGAAAATTCCTAATGCTAGAGAATGTAAAAAGGAGACAGAAAATACATTTTCCCCCCAAACTTTTCTGAAATTATAGCCAGTAGGCGGTCGTGCTTTAACTTTAAAAAACATTCCCAAACTTTATGACTTTCTGCCTTTACCTTCCAGCAAGGTTTATTTTTGGTTCCTTTTCCAACAGAAAAAAATGGACCCTGAGATTCTCTTCAGGTTTAAAATAATTAGTAAACCCTTAGAATACTCATTATAAATAGATCAAAGCCTCAACCCAACTTCAACACAAAGGCAAGCCTTTTAGATCAAACTTGAACTACCACCCATCCCACACACGTCCTGCTGATATCTTACTTCGGGTTCTGTTAAATTATTAACACCAAAATACTGAATAATTCACTATTTAAAGAAAAATAATAAGAAACTCCATTTAAAAAACTTTTATACCAATTACATTTTCTCTTTTCTTCTTTCCTTTTTAATCTGGGCTGCTTTCTTTTTTTTACTGTAAATTTCATGGCTTAATCCCTCCTTTATAGGTAAAAAGAAACCCAAACAAAAGTAATTATGAAGACAAGAAAATGCAAGCACGAGGCATAAGGCATTAAATGAAATGGCAAAAATAAAGATGTTTGGCATGATGAAATTCTCCTGCTCTGCCAATAATTCTGGAATTCTTGACAACACTCCTAGGTATCCAGTTGCCAGGGCAAATCAGAATCAGAAGGCAGGAATATGGATGTGTACATAATAGTAACAGAGAAGACAATGCCTGGTTGTTACTGCCATCCACAATACCCACTTGGACCTGAACAATAATTATATATATATATACACACACATATGTAACAATACAAAATAAGCTACTTTGGGCATCTGAGTAGTGAAAAGAATTATATAGCTTTTCCTAAATCAGAAAACTCTCTTCCACACAGAGCCTGTAGTTAGAATGGAAAACAGTCACTAACTGCTGTGTGTAAAGTACTTGGCCAAACCATTTCCAGCATGCATCAATGCTGAATATAGCACAAAGAATGCAAAAGGAGAAAAAAAAAATTTTGAATCTTTGTGCCTGCAAAATTTAAGAAAAATAAATTATGTCAAAATCATGGTGATCAATAAAAATTAGCTACAGTTTATTAAAACAATAGGGAAAAGGGATATAAATAAATAAATATTTTTTTAAAAGAATAAAAATAAATAAAGATAAATGAGCAAGCAACTGAAATTGATGGCACATTCCTTCATGACCTCTAACACAAACATTCCAGCCTTCACACAGGTACTGTCTGTGCCTCGTGTTTGGCTTGTGCTCATCACTGACAAATCAGAGCAACCCCTCCAGCAGCCAAATTGCACAAGTTCATAAAGAAAATGCCCTTGCACAAGGCATTTGCATATGTTTGGAAATAGGATCACTCTGCATAAAAATGAACACACTGCAAGTGCCTCAGCCCTTCCCAATGAAAGTGCTATGCTGAAGCACTGGTCCTACCTGAATTCACACCTCTTATATGGATTGCTGTGATTTACTGGATGGATTTCAGGCAATTTATGACTTTTGTGTTGCCAGCATGAAACTAACCAATAAAATCAAACCCCTGTTTTGCCAATATTTTCCCTGGACTTGGAGATACCTATAGGTAGAAAGGACAGATTTTTTTCCCTAAAATACAACATAATCTTTAGATTTAATTTTTTTTTTCTACTTAGAAATAACACAAAGAGAAGACCATGCAGAACAATGATGATTCTTCTAACTCTCCCAGATAAAAAAATGCAGCCATTCATGCTCCAGCATGGCAACCTTGATAATGTTTCTCAGAGCTTTTCCAGTTTTATTCCTTCTGCACTTGCTTGAATTGACCATACAGATTTAAACAGCTGCACAGTGTATAGTGCACAGTGTATCACTGTGTAACAGCTCAGACGAAATCAGCAGATCTTTCTTGGGGCTTTTCATCACTACCAGACTAAGATGCCCCTATCAATTCAAGTTTTCTGGTACAATGTGTCTGGCAAAATGATGTACCAAGAGTTTCCCACAAGCTGGAGAGCGGCACTGAAACTTGGAATAATTTATTCTGTGCTGCTTCCCTTGAAACAGAAAATGAAGCAAGGTTCTGGGACATTTTGCGGTTGGATGGGTTGAAGTTGAAATGTATTTTAATTTAAATAGGAATAGGGAATTTTTGCTACATCACACGCGACAGACCATATTCAGAAAAACTGATAGTTTTAACAGACCAGAAAACTCCTTAAATTGAAAAATAGCCTCAAAAAACAAAGGCTTGCTATCTAAATTGTTACCATTTATTTGGGAAACATGATACTAATTTTAGCCGACACTCATGCAATAATTTATTTTACACACACTTACATATATTTACATTACTATTAAAGATGTTTTCCCTGCCGAAAAACAAAATATAAAAAATTATTCGGCAGCTGAAGCAAAAGTCAACCCAAAAAGTATCTCCTCTGAGACATGAATAACTCATGGATTCTTATCCAGCCCTGGCTTTCAAAACAGCTTCACATAAAGCTTTTGGTCAATTTAAACATACAAGAGTGTAGTTGCTCATACTCTCATTAGCATTAACTGACAACTGAAAAGCAAGACACATTATTTCTCATAAAACTTTGGGAATTTAAGCATTCTTCCAGAATGGAAGATTTGTAGGTAAATCTTCCCATAATCTTAATGGGAATTCCATGCATAAAAATGTGCATGAATATCAAATTCTAAGAATATAGATTTTTGGTTTAAAACTTTTTCATTTCCTTTTCTACGTGCATGCAAATCAGCCTGGTTAAGCATAAATTGAAAAGGAATTTAGAGAGATTACTTTGGTAAGGCAGATAAAAGGATATCCAGGTGATAACATAGAATCAGGCCACACTGTGGAAGGAAGAGCTTCCCAAGGTCTGTTCAAGTAACAAATGCGATTTTTCTTCCATCTGGTTTGCTTTGTAAGGAATACAGGATCATAACTCAGGTTTGGCTTTCCTGCTTACTGGATTGCACACTTGGAGCCAGCCCCACTGCTTGGAAATGGACTCCACACTCCTCTTGCAAGATCTCAGTACTCAGCACTCTGTAGTTTTCCCTCCATAAGTTCCACAACAAAGTATTCCCAATTCATGGCAGTCACGCATTCAAGGAACAGTTCATTCTGAATTCAGGTAATGGGCTTCTGGAAGTTAATGTTACACAAAGTAACACTAAAGACAATTTTCATTTAAGTCACTGTAAGTGCACTGGTGGAAAAAGAGCATAAATGAAAGAATTTATCAAACTTTGAGCATCAAAATATACATTAAAAGATGTTACTTCTCCAAGAAAGCTCTCTTGGGGGTGCCAGGCAAGTGGATACACAAATACTTTTATGAACCTTGATTTTTTTATTTGCTGTGCTTTTCATCATTACCAAGTTCTTGTTGATTTTAGGCCAGGTTTGGGAGTCAGTTACTAACTGGCATATTTCTTCTAGGCAGCAGCAAAAGCAGCACTTCATACAAGCCCTTGTAGACAATTTCAGATAATTTCCTTCCTCTATGCTATTTTAAGAAATATATTTAGGTGGCAGGAACAAACACTGAAAAAATTAATAAATAGCAAATGAATGTTTGTTATGCAAAAAGAATCCATACCATCATACCCATCGATTTCAAGTCATAACAGCAATGAAGATTTCACTGCAGGTATTCCTGGCAATTAATAGCCAGATGAGTTTTGTTGATTACTGCAAGCAGCAGTTCCTTTCAGTCTGTCAATAATCCCTGAAATACTTTATGCTCGATTGCTGCTGCTGTAACAATATTAATTTTGATTGAGTGCCATATTGTGCCACCCTCTTGAAGGCCCAAAGGTACTGATGTCTGACTTGAGAGCCAGGCCTTTCACAGCTTTCCTTATCTGCTATTTAGTTTTATCAATCCTTGACTTTTCATGTGTAAGTATGTACCTATAGATCAGAAAAGGCAACTGGTACCATGAATACAGGCATTTTCAACAAAATGTAAACTCAGATTTAAAAGTGGTAACAACACAGGTATGAAAAAGAATGAAGCTAATGCAGGTGCACTGGCATAGAACATCACAAACAATGCCAAGTCTCTGTGAATAATTCACATTTTCACTGTCTCTGAGAACCACCTAACAAGAAATCCATGGCATAGCTGTCCCCAGACACAGCAGTGCTAAAAACTTGCATCCAGGATTTTAACACTGACAGGACAAAGCAACATATCACTATGGGAATCAGCTGCAATTTTGAAGTCTTCAGTAATTTATCAATTCTTTGCTGGCAGGAGAAATTTTTGCATTTATCTACTTGGGAAGGGAAAAATAAAAAAAAAATGAAAGTTCTGAGATGTGCGAGAAAATTATTTTTTGCAATAAAATCTTATCCCTTTTCCACACTCTTTATAAGATTAAATGGTCCATAAGTACATTTATGAAAAGGGCTATATAGCAGGGTGACCTACAAATTCTCTTCCAGTCTTCACATCCTCATTTCAGGAGCAAGACCGGATGTCATAAACAATCCCATCAGTGAGAACTTTAACAGTGTCTAAGAATTTCACCAGTCATGTTCAGTCTACACCCAACCTCATGCCCATCCTGGTTTATGCAGCAGGCAGAGTCATGGCCAGGCATGGAAAAAAATTTTCTGAACCTCGTCAGGTGCATTTCAGCAAGGTGGCTGCATGTTCCCTTTTGCACATTGTACATTTATTGTTGGCATTACATGATGTTAAATAGACTGCTCTTTCCAAAATAGAAAATATTTATGGGGCATAGATAAGAGCTATGGCTCTAGGATTTGGGAGTCCTAATATTTGGAGATCTTTTATTTTTACTTCGGTGGCAAATTCTTCATTAAGGTTCTTGAGGCTTTATTGATCAGGTAATGAAGATGATTCAGACATGGATGTAAGACCAGTAATAAACAGTCTCCTGCTAACAAGAGCTGGATCCTGTGCTATCCATACCTACAATACAGTAAGACCCATCAAAAAAACTAATTATCACAAAGGGGAAGCTGAAAATCATGTGTCAGTCATGAAAAAACCCCCAAAGCACTGCAGCAGTGTGAGGAAAATACCAAGGACCAGGACACACCATGGCAGAATGAGAGAGTATGGCACAGTTTGCTTCCTCTGGATATGTTTCTTTTTTCATCACGGTCCAACACTGTGTGCTACAATCAAACTGTGTTTAACAACCTTGGAAACACAACAGATAACTAATAGCACTCTGCTTAGTCCCACACTGAGACTTCCTGGGAAGTCAATGAATCCTTCCCGTTGGAATGGCCCTCAGAAGGGCCACAGTCCAACCTCCTGCACAGATATGTGTCAGTACCCAATTCACACCAGATTGCATCAGGTTCTGGCCAGTTGGATCTTGCAAACCTCTGGGGACAGAGATTATACTGCGCTTCTGGGCAGATTGCTTCGCTGTCTTCATGGTGACAGTGGCCAAGGCACATTCCAGAAGTGAACAGAAATGAGGAATGAATGACTTACATTCAAGTTCTGGGTATTGTTCTGAACAATTTGTTGGGTTTTTCCCCTCTTTGGGGGGACAAAGGCTCATTGACTCTGTTAAACAGACAGGNGTAGTTCAAGGCCCAGGTAGACATCATGTCCACCTTCCCTGAGGAATTCTGTAACAGGTGTAAAAACCACACGTGCTGGTGAGGAGTAATTGAGAACAGTGATCCCCAAAAAGAATCCTCAGTGATTGCACATGCAAGCATTATACTGGTCGCCAGGTAGAACAACAATCTGTATGCATACTTGATATGCAGACACCTTATAAATAGCTAATAAATGATTAAATGAAATTGCTGTTTTCATAATGAATTAGTACAAGATCTGTTGTACATAATGTTTGGAATATTTAAATGGTTTAACATACTCCAGTTATAAGTACTCTGCAGCTGGCTCTTACAACACAGATTCATCACTTAAGTATTTTTAAACTGTTTATGTGTTTCATTACAATATTCCAGAACTTGCATTTTATTTTTTTTTTTTAATCATTTGTAATTGCTGAGGTCAAATCACAGACCAGTCCTCTGAAAAAAGGAAATCAACAATGGTTCCCTCTTTGGGCAGAACGGAACAGAGCAGAAAAGGGGGCTTGATTTGCATCACACTTGAATGTAAACTACAGCAGCTGCTGCATTTGATCAAGATAAAATTTCTTTCCCCAGATCTCATTCTGGGACACAAAATGCCCTTTTTTCTAAATCAGCTGTGAAACTGAGCCTGGTTACATAACATACACTCTTCCCAAGTTTCCAACACGCTGTATTTGCCCAAGAGCAACTTGGATCACGTACAAATTTTGTTCTGAATCTCCAGCAACTCTCCCCCAAATTTCCAGTGCCTATGGTGTTACAATGTGTTCAGTGCTATGCACCAATACTGCAAATGCTCAAAGGATAAAGGGAAAAATTTGGCTGCTCCAAGATCATTCTTTTCCAGTCTGAGGGATCCTTCCATACACATCTGCGTGATTCAGCCTCTGATCATTTGAAAACCTTGCACCAGGCAGCTCTCCTCTTATTCCATGAAAAGGACATTATGGGAGATGGCAATCAAAGTATATTTTCCATATTTCATATTGGGTCTATGTTTTGTCCAATCAATCTGTCAGAACGTGCACAGAACACGAGATACCGTGTCCTCTGGAAGTGTATGTCATTTGCTATCTGAATAAACAGGTGAAGAAAAGTGAAACAACCCTGGTGGTGTCAAGGTGAGGCAGTACTTCTGTCATCCTCATAATTGGCATTCTAATCAGAACCGTGAAACACTTAAACTAAAGAAAAATAAAAGAATAAACTGTCACTTAACATCAAACTAAAAGCCTTATCTCTATAGAAAAGCTCTGCAACAATGGAAAAAGCATTGCTGGCAGTCTGAGGCAGTGCCTGCATATAGCAATAGTTTATACAAGTGCAGACAGAGCAATTTCTAATGAAAGTAAAAGCAGAGAGTGAAATGGCCCCTAACCAACTCCATGGACACCACCACGTGTGTGGTGCATGCAGCGTTCTCTTACAAGGTGCACTGAACCATGACAAACGTGCATTATTTTACAGAGATACAATTTCACACACAAATTGTCATCACCCTGGCTCCTCAGCCATTATTACAGAGGGACAAGTTTACTCAGGGCTGAGTTGAGTCTCTGTGAATTTTAAACCTTTCTACAGCTTCATCACATTTTGCCTGAAAATAAGCTAGAAGGGCTGTGTCTCCCATTCTGCTAAAACCTGCATCTCATCTCCCTTCAGCAAATTTCCACACCACTCACAGGGTACCATATATCTTATAGTCCCTTTACTACTTCTGAAATGAAGACACACTGACAAAAATACATGAATATTCATGAGCTGAATATTGAAGAAACCGTACGTTTCTGACATATTAAAAACAAGTCCCTTGTCTTGAATGTCTGTGTATTGACTTGACAGAAATGAAATGGGGTAGGTTCAAATAACCTTTCATGAAGATCGTTAACAGGAGGATTCACACACAATAAACCTGCAAACATGTCAGCCTTTGATCTTGAGGTATGTAGGTGTCACTGGGTAGTATTTTGTAGAATTTACGCCTCCTAAGGGGAATTCTTACCAAAATAATATCCCTCTTTGGATCTCATATAGAGCAAAACATTTCTGCTCCCTTCATATAACTTTATAGTAAAAACCCAGTAGTCCTACGACTAGAATTCTGTAGTTCTGTCCTATGTTTTGGTTAAAGTGTCCCATTTGTACCAAAACACAAAAAAATCCTTTGATGTTACCATAAGCAGGCCATCAATCAAAGGCAGACTGAATCACAACATCAGCTTCTCCAAAAACCCAGTTCCAAAGAAAAAAACCTAATTTGACAGCTTCCATGAATCCTCTGTTCAAAGTTATTTAACTCTGCACTTCTGCTTTTGCCTTTTAAGCAGTCTGCATTAGGAACCATCGATTTCATCTACACATTTTAGCATTTTCCTTCAGCACTTGGGTGCTTCTCCATGAGAATTTAATGTTTCATCTTGGTTTGAGTTCCCTGATAGCTTGGCAAAACGGCTGAGGATTTTTGATTTTTTTTTCCTCAGTACTCCAGTGTCTTGCCTCAAAGCTTCTCTTTATTGTGAAGCTCCAATGCCACACTTCCTCTGAACACACTCCCTTCACCCTGGCACTTTGCCCTCACATTGCAGCATATTCATCTCAGTGCTGTGCAGTTCCAGCCATGCACTTCTACAGCCAAGTCATCACATCTATGAAATTTCCTCCAAGACTCTGCTCTAATTCTTTCCCAAACAAGAAGCTCTTTTCAGCTTCATTGTAGATTTACAAGGCTTAGGGCAGACACAGCTCAGAAACCCTAAACAGCACTCCCAGGTAATGCAAGGTATTCTCCTCCATCCCTCCTACCTCTCCAAAATAAATGTGCAAAAATGAATGAATGAATGATCATCAGCTACTGACAGAAAGTTAATGCACTAAGGTTTGCCTAGCTTGTTTCTTCTTTGTTATCCTGATACATCAAAAATGCCTGGGAAGAAACTCATGGGAATTTTGTTGCTCCTGGCTGGGTCACTTGTTCAGTGGTACTATCACCACTACTGCTGGTGTAGTACACTTGTTACTACTATCATTATTTTATGTCTACATGGAGGAATTTCACTCTCCTTCAAATCAAATCACGCAGTGTTTCTCTGCATTTTCAGACAGAGGACGCTAACAAGAGAATGACATCAGGCTTCATTTCTTTCACAGCACATCCGAGGCTAATGGGTCTCAGTGATCAGTGTTGGAAAGAAACAGTCACAGAGAATTCCATATTTCGACAGAACAACTCTTCCTGGGTCAGGAAATGGTTGTTGCATGAATAAAAATATACTAATAAAGATTAATTAATCATTTTTTTTCAAAGTTGGGTGCTTCAGTGAGCATCCATGGAACAGTTAATACATTAGACATTCTCAAAGCAAAGCAAGCATCTCCTAAACACTGAAAATACTTTTTTCATTAAATGCACCAAGTTGAATTTTTATATATGTCTGAAAAAGGAGATACTGTAACTTTGAGTGGCATATGTTAGATACAATCCATGTTTTTTATAAGTCAGCACAGCTCAAAAGACATCAATCAAGATGTGCAGATTTATATAGCTGCAAGAAAGCCTTATACATATATGAAAGTTTATACAAGATACTGTAAATATATTCAGCTGTCTTAACACTGTATTTATTTTTGTAGAATTTTTTTTTTTTTTCTTGTCCAAGATTTCTTCCTATAAATAATTCTTTGAAAAAACAGTGGCAGGTTTGGGTTCAGGTTTTTTCCCCTCATCTCAGTGATCCATTTGTTAGAGTTCCAGCAGTAACTCACTGGTCAGTGAGATGAAAGAATCACATCAAGACCCCATCACAAGCCGTCCAACTTGTAAACCTTATTCTTCAGAAAGTGCTGGGCAAGAGAAGGAAAAAAAAAGAAAAATACAAGTGATGAACAACATTCTTATTTTGGCCTTCATGGTGTCCTGAAAGCAGCGGGGTTTGGAGATAATGGCAACATGCAGCTATTTACAGCTTGTTAACCTTAATGCTGGGTTTGGAG
>VXBB01006673.1:99288-112842 GCA_013399915.1 Illadopsis cleaveri | reverse complement strand
CAAACTGTCTGTGCACTAGCTGGCATCTTTCCTAAAATCTTGCAAGCCTTTGTGAAGCAAATAGTCCGAGGAGTGCAAATCATCTTTTGGCACCTCGAGCTTTCCTAGCAAGACATGTTCCTTTTAGGGCCCATGTCTGTGGAAAAGTAGGAGTCAGTGGGAGACAAACAGGCACAGAAAGGTGGCAGTGGAAAATGAAAACTGGCAAAATGCTTTCCAGTCACATAGAGAAATGACAGTCCAAAAGCAAATTTTTGCAAAAGGAAATGTGAAGAACATAAGATCTAACATTACACCACTGGTATTTAAGATATACCCAAACACAACGTCAGTACAAAACACGACACAAAGATTTTTCATTAACCTCCCACCAACAGGCTGCATCACAAAAATGACTCTGCTTGAATGAGTGCATTCCTTTACATTTTGTGATACTTCAGTCCTAAGAAAGAGTAGGCCTGAAGTCTCTATTCTTGTCTTGATTTACCTTCAGCGTAAGCCATGCTGTTACAAATGCCACGGCTGGAGTCTGCCCAAGAGAATTCTGCACATGCCAGGTCAAAGAGAGATTATTTTTGAGTCTGCCTCATGAAGAAGCTTTCCCAACGCCTGAAAGTTTAGTGTCCAGCTCAGACCAAGGACATAAATCATGCCTTTTACGGCCACAGCATGTCCATGCACATACATACACTTACAAAGGTTTTTAATACAATAAAAAAGACTAAAATAAAATGCACATACACACATCCTGAAAAACACCTCCTTAGGAGCAGATAATCTTTACAAAATATCAAGAAAATGAACCAGAAGCATCAATCCTGTTGGTGTGATGGTGATTTTACTTTGGAGCCCTGATTACTTCCAGTCTGACAATAAGATCAGGTTGGCAGCCGTGTACTAAACAGGTAACATGATGTTGTGAACGGCAGTGTCAGCTGAAATACACCCTGTTCATAATGATGAGGCTCTGTGAACACAGCAGTTTGTTATGCATATTACTTGCAGAGGGGGTGACCTCTTGGAAAGCTGAGTGACTGTGAAACCACTGTTGTTGTGTTCAACAGACGTGGTTGGGACACGGTTCACGTTTCGTTATTTTCCAAGTTTTGAGAGCGTTTGTGCTTCACTGAAGAGCCACATCAACCAAACAAAACTAATGCCAGAATTCACCACAACTACAACAAAACTCTTTCCCATTCTTTTCCTGGAGTTTTCTGAAGAAACAGGAGATATTTGGCTACCAAAACATCTTCAGCAGAATCTTAGGTGACCAATTAAATTCCTTCAAGGATCAAAATTTCGACAAATTAGTTTAGAAATACTTATCTGCCTTTTATCTTTTAGTGGTATATTCAAAACTGTTCCCTTCATTGCACCTGTAATACTCCAGATAAGGAAAGATGATTAAGCAGTTTCATCAGAAATTGTGAGTTTTTACCAGCATTGCTGCTGGGTCAGCCAAGCTTGAGTGAGTAGTCAAGGGTATGAAGTGCCTCATGGAAAGGCAAACCTTTTAGCAGGCCTCTGCTGTCACTTCTAGATTTATCAAAAAAAAGTAAGTCATTAGAGGATTGAATTTTCTGTGGGTTTTTTTTTTTCCTTTTTTTTTTTTTTTTTTTAAATTTATTTATTTAATCTACAAACCTTTTAATAGCTCATTTTCAGTTCATTTAGGAAATCAGATTTCCAACACATTATCCATGCAGGAAGGTGTTTTTCTTGCACTCTACGCTTTTTGTAATCTAGAAATGAAGAAACATTTGTCTCAGGCTTCTTGCCTTCAAACTCTGATCATTGTAGCCCTACCTATAAAATTGTCTGAATCTGGTTCTCATTTTGCAAACAGACTTACTTTAATTGTACTTTGTATTTCATTGCACAATGCAGCAACACAGATCATTTAAAGAGAAACAGCTTTTTGGTTTGTAAATCATCTTCAGGGCTTCTGTTTCAAAAGAAGTGTGCAGATAACTCACATTCATCTTCCCTTTAATGACTGTTCTCAGTAGAATGTTTACAGCTTTTTTAACCTGTAAATCTGATTAATCTCTCAAGAGATTCATTAAAAACTTGAACAGGATTTTCTTCTCCTACAACAAACAATGCTCTGGTAACACTAATAATGAACACATTCCAAGGGAAATTGAAAATCTCTGATTTCCCTGTGGTTATAGAGACCCTACATGGTATCTGTGATGGTAACTATACATTTAAACTACACTCTCTTGCCTAGATACGCTTGAAACGATGGATCTTTGAGACTTTTTTAGGGCAATTGAGATCAGGGAAGGATCAGAACAATTTGACTTGCTGGGTACCACCTTTCATTTGCATAACTTTTACTGCAGCTACACCAATGCAGAACAAAACAGAAACAGTTCATATATAAGTGCCTCGGCCGGAACATTTAATATAATGTTTCTACAATGAACACTGGCAACGTCTTAATTAAGAGAGTGTGGATTAGGACTAGAAGGCTGCAAGTAGCTCACTTTTTATGCAAAGCTGACCATGGAAAAGAAGTAGCTTTTGCTGAATAACCACCAGTTCACTCTGGTTCACCAGGGCATTTCAGTTCTAAATCTTTATCTCATAAGATAGCCCATCCCTAAATACAAGATGGAAAAAAAGTGATTGGTAAGTGTTCCCAGTCAGCGGCAAAAATAGAAACCGAAATGATAAAGAGTAACTGAAAAACCAGTTCATCCTCTCCTCCACACAGGGAAAAAAATGGCAAAAATTATTTTCTGCTGGAGATGACTAATTATATTGACATTTTTCATATTCAGCACCATCAGGGTTGATTGTCTCAAAGCAAGCCTAAGCCCCACGTTAAAACACATTCTAAAAAGCAGAGAGCACAATGCAGATCTCTTCCTATATTATATATTCCTAAAGAATATTCTGCATATTTAGGAGATTCTACAACATACTGTAGATCAACACTTTATTATTTACTTTTCTAGCGATGTAAAAGCAGTCCCTACATAAGATACCTCCTGGAACTCAGGGAAACTTTGATTTAGCTTCTTGGCCTACCAAAGATTTCCCTGTACGCCATCTGCTCTTTTCATTTATTTAAAATCCACATCTGCAGGGTTCTGAAAATATCAGACTGAGAGTGTCTAATGGTACAAATGCAATACAGCCTTCACCATGCGCTCGTTAAGATAAACAAATAATTAGGATAAGAAGCTTTCATCACTGGAATCTGAAGGAAACAGTCCATAATTGTGGAACAACTATGTTTAATGTCCAACAAATTGCATGCAGCAGATATTCATTGAAATACTTAGCAACACCTAAGTATTTTTTAAAGGAAAATGTTTTTTTCTGCAGGCAGCAGAAACAAAATGGCACAGCAAGAGTCAAGGATGGAAAATACTGAATGAGTACTTGCAGTATTCCGCTGAGCTTTCAGTTAAAATTGGCCCAAATAAACCAACACAAACCCACGGAAGTAATTTTTAATCTAAATTTCAGCTAAATTTAGCATAGGCAGTATTATGATCCTTTTAGATGTATAGAAAAAAATACCAATGACATCATGTTAGACAAACAGCATGAAAAGTCAGTGAAACTACTAGAAATGAAGAAATACTTTAATCTAGCTTGAATAACAAAAATCATAAAATGCTTGTTCACATTCAGGCACCTTCAATATAGCTTTTCAGTGAACAATTTTTGTTTGACTACCTGCTTTGACAAATAATTCCATGATAAAACAATGAATAAATTAGAACTTCTGTAACCATAAATATACCTTTTAGAGAATTTTTAAGATCCTTGATTTAATTTGTAGGGATCTTCTATTACATTTAATGAAAGTACTTGAATTTCTGCACATAAAAATATTGTCTATTCTCAAATTGATTCTATTCTCGTATCCTCACAGTCATACATTGTTAAGCCCCTCTCTAGAAAGTGCATTTCTTGCATTTTTCTGTAGGGAATCTGTCAATCAACCTCCAGCCATCCTTGTAGTCAAGAGCAATAAACCATCAACACGAAGCATCAGCAGAACACTCTTCACAAATACAAACAAAATTACACTCCAGCTAATGTGTCCACCCCAGAACACCCTCAGGAAATACTGAATTAACAAGTTTGTCTTACAGCTCTGAATGTCAACTAACTTAGGTTTTACAGGACTAAGGGAAAAGAATCAGTCTCAGGTTCTCTTGCCCTCAGCTCTGTTAATAAAGCTGAGGTTTCTGCTTTCCAGTTGGCCTTTAAAGAAGAACAAAAACGAACAGCAGGGCTTCCTTGGAAGGAGAAAGGAAACTAAAAAGAATTTTATAGATCAAAAGCAGTACTTCAACCTGTATTCAGAAGGGCCCTGCACAAAGTGAAGAGACGACTTGTTGAAGCGGCAGCCTAGTGTCTATAACCTCAGCTGAAGGAGGCCCCCAAAATCACACCAAACAGCACATTGTGAGACAGGAACAGCAACCACTGCTGAGATCCAACACAAAAAATAACAGCTCTCTCCTGCTCACTGGTAGGTTCCTCTTCCTGTCCTGATCCTCTCCTCTTCACCACCTGAACAGCCAGAACAGCAAGGACAGAGTAAGCCCCTGAATTTGAGTGAAAAATCACAGTTGAGACGAGGCAAAAAGCAGTGACCTACATAAGGAGTCAATGTCTTTTTATAGAACCACAGGGAAGTTCAGACTGGAAGACCTCTAGAGAGTCTGTCTAGCCAGACCTGCTTCAAGCTTCTAAGTTACATTAGGCTGCTTAGGGCCTTAGGTCAAGCTTTGAAAATTTCCAAGGATACTTCTGTACGTTAAGTGAACTTTTTTTTGTAGTGTGCAAAAAAGGAGAATCCGCTTCAAGGATTTCTTTTGGTTTACTGCCAAGATTATCTAATGTGCTTGCAGCACTTCGAATCACTAGTAAACTCAATGCATACAGAGTTTTTACATTCAGGAAACATAAAATGGGAAAGGATCTAGTGCAAATTAGAATGTAGAACCCAGCCTAAAATCACACTGATGTCAAGGACAGCAGGAAACTCTTCATTTTGACAGAAATATATGACTCCAAATAGGGCTCCCATTTCCAGGATTCTTCACAAAACTGAGTTGGATCTTCAAACGCTGAGAAAGAAAATGGCTGTTGCCAGCCCACAATGGATTTGATGTCTCTCCCTCCAAAACAGCGATGGCTGAGGTGGTAAAAATTACATCAGCCCAAAGAGTATCAAAAGAAAAGGAAAGGAGGAATATCTGCCATAAATGTGGCTCACAAAATGATGAATGTCATCCTAAAACTGGTCTTATGGATCACAAAACAGTCTGTTAAAAATGCTAATTCCCCCAGCCATCAGACTGAGAAATATCTGAGCACATCTAACTTTTGTGAGGCTCATCAACAGGTATTTTACTACCATAGTAACACACTGAAGCTGTTTCCAATAGTATATTTCATAATTTCCACTCCACTTCCCCTTAGAGGCTTCCAAAGGACCTATTTGTAGTGCCACGGTTTTACATAAGTATCATTTGTACATGTGACCACATAGACAGCAGTTAAAGAGATGTCCTTGAATCACTGGAACATCCCAAATTTTTCAGAAAGCAATTTCTGTTGGTTTCGTATCTCCATCAACCATTGTCTCTCAGTTCAGCAGATCAGCAAAGTGACTTCTGCTTCAGTAATGACTAAATCAAGACAAGGATCCAATACTCTGAAGTGACTGTGTTTCCAGAATTTAGTTAATCCCGCAGTAGCCACACTACCACCTGTCAGCCTCCTCCAAATCACTTACTCTAAACCTTTTTCCAATGATTTCTTTCAAACTCTTTTAGCATTTATAATACAATAGAGCCTAAAAGTACTGTACCTGCCAAAATGAATTACATGTAAGGAACTGAGACTCTCCACATTTTTTGCAGAGGCATGTTGCACAATTTTTGATTCAGACCTAACTTTTTAAATCCTCTTTTCTTTTGAAGTGCACTACAACAAATGTACAAACACTGACATTAAGAGGATTCATAGCAAATGGCATTTTCTATGAAGCCAGATAAAGTTTTTATCAAACTTAACAGGCAAATATTCTGGGGTTTTATGTTTTCCCACTGATGTTTAACAATGACCAAAACCTGAAACCTCATTTGAGTTAGGAAGATAAGAAATAGCCAAAGAAGCAACTATGGGACAACTGACCCAGTATATGATGTTAAGCAGCCCCAAAGCCAAATAATACTTTTTTAATTTTTTTTTTTTTTTTTAATTTTATTTTAAAAGTATCCTACCCAGTGATTCCAAAGAGCACTACTCAAATATGGAACTGGAGCCAAATTCCATTCATATTGCCAGGAACTTCCTACTGAATGTGAGCTGTGGATGGCAATACAATCACAAAAAGACTGTCCTAGCACAAAAAAAATTATCTGCACATTTACCTTTTTCTTCAACCTAATGGATAATACAATGGATTTGACCCACTATTCTACAAGGAATCTACGATTCTCTGAATAAAAGTAAATTATTTTCATCATAAATTCAGGTAAATTTCAGCCAGTTCTTTTCCTGTTTATAAACTTCCTTCAATGTTTTAAGTTCTGTTTGTTGTCTAAATTTAGATAATTGGCAAGTAGAAAGAATCTTTATTTTTTTTTTTCTGACTATATTTCTTGTTTAGTGTGATTGTGCTCAAATATAACCATGACTTTTTCCACTGCTGAGGGTTCCACTTGGTTACCTGGACAGACTGGTTAATGCTAAACCATTCAATGAGTCACAAACCACAGAATGTTAAATAAGAAGTAATTGGCCCCAAACTCAACCATCCAAGCATCAACTTTTCAGCTTCAATTAACAAACTTATTTCAAAGACAGTTGAGTCAAATTTAAAAAGCGAGAAAGAGCGAGCAGGAGTAAATTCAATTTACTTTGTTTTCAGGAGTGGAAGAAAGCAGGAATTTTTAAGCGCTTCCATTAAAACACTCAGAACTCTTCAGAGAGTGGCTGGTATTTAGGCACCAGGAATGTCTGTCCCTTCAGCACACAAGCTCAGGTTGCTCAGCGCCGCCGATGGCTCAGCACTGACACAGCCAGGAGGGCTCACTGCTCACAGGGCTGCCAGCGTTCAACATATCCCACCTCATTCCTCAGGCAGAACACAACAGTTTCTGACCAGAGACACAAGTGAGACATTTCTTTGGAAGCATTAAAGCCTTTGATCTCTGACTTTTTTTTTTAAGTGGTCAACTTCTTTTTTTTTTTTTTTTTTTAATGATATGCCAAGTGTCTTTTTTTCTCCCCCTTTCTAGCTTGAAACATCTTAAGTTAATGTTCTGTGAACTGATCTCAAACATACTTTGCATTCTGCTTTAGGGTACTCCCAGTGCAGTTCATGAAAATGGTTTTCTTTCTCTATGCGGATAAATCCAAACTGTGCAAGATACAAACTGATATTTGAATGAGCATGTTGTCAAAAAACAAATAACTGTAACTGACGGTCAACAATTCTGTAATTGTTTAAAGAGGGATTTTAAAGAAGTTTCTTGCAAAGAAAGTGTGGTTTACAGTGTTCTCCTAGATGTATTTAAAGGGCTTATATATGAAAGAGGGTGAGAGAACATACGAGTACCAAAAATCTCATGATAGTTCTATTTTTCTAGTCATCATTATTCCAAATTGATTACATACAATTAAAATACACTTATTTCCCAGTATCTAAGGACCCTTCTGTAGCAATCGCACATGGACAAGTGCATAGGTTTTCTTCCTGAAGTTTCTTGTGGAATCATTGGAGATAAAGAAGTAGTAACTGCCAATTAGCTGCCTCTTGGTCAGAGGACGAGGCCTCTGTAACAAACTGGGACAGCAAAACTCTTGATTTACTTTATATATCACAATTTCTTTAATAAGTCATAAAATTATAGGTTTCCTGAACATGCATTTCAAACTGAGATCTCTGGATGTAAACTCAGCTTAAAAGCACTGAGTTGATCTCCTGGAGGAGAGCCCCGATTATCAGAAACTGTTTCAAAACCCTTCACAGGAATCCATTCATTCTGGAAAGCCTCAGATGAGGACAAGGAAGGGAGATGAATAGAAAATGAATTTTACGTATTCTTTTTCCCAATTTTCATCCCCAAAATTTATACTGTGTTGTATTGCTCTCCTGATTTGGATTTACAACGTATTCACAGTACATTTTCCAAGGGTCAATTAAATGACTGACATAGTGAAGCCATTACTCCATTTAATGATAGCTTTAGTTTCATCCTTATATCCTACATATATTTATAAATCACTGACAGCAACCATAATCTAAACAAACCACTACACTGAAACCCTAAATCATTTGAGTTCAGAGTTATATATGGATGTTACGGTTCTTTTTAAGTCCTCATTTAATGGAATTTCCAAACACTGGAGCTCCTCTGCAGTTTTCTTTATGTAATGCTATGGCACTCTCTTTGGCTATTTAACAAGTTCTAGGTCTTTCATCAGAAACATCACACAAGTCCTGGGAAAATCTCTTTGCAGATTGTGAATCCAACCTGCACCTTGACATGATGCCTTCCGTTGAAGCTACACTCCGTTTCAGGGAGAAAAATACCATCACGCCTAAGGAAAACCAACGATCCAGGCAACTGTGTGCCTGTCAGGACACACAGCTCCACACCTGCCAGGAGACAGGGAGATACAAACTTTTATAACTACAAAATCAATCACAGATCCTGCACAAATGACTAAACATGAGTTTAAGCTATTACATCCACTAGCAGAGATAAAACTCAGTCATGAAACTTCTTTTCTCAGGAGGATTATTTTTTTAAAAAGTGACCTAATGATATCTGAGTTACAGGCTGGAGGGAGACAGCTGATGTTTTTAGAACTGTTCCCTAAGCTCCATTTTATGGAACCTGAAGTTCAGTCATCCCCCAAGCATTTCATACTTTCCTTGGGGTGGGCATGCCTGTGTCTTGTGCCAGGGACTGCAGCTGGAAACATGAGTGCATGTGGCTGCAGTGTGCCCACGTGTGAGAACACGTATCCAGCACATCATAGATTTCCATACATATACATTTATTTGTTTAACAAGATAGCACAGTTGGTTAAATGAAATATGCTCTGCATAAGCATTTTAAACTTATATTTGATTTTTTCCCCTTCAGCGTGTATTTCCTGCTACTTCAGTAGACAGCACTGAACGTACATAATTACTAATTAAATTCCTACAACAATAATAAAACTATGTCCTTAAGGATGTAACAGATAAACACTGATATGCAAACAGACTACATCACCAGTGACATCTTGTTTCTAGACCGGCTTGGAGGAAGAAAATCTTCCCCAAAACAACCATATCACATCAAAGAAGAACACAAGGCAAGATGTTCCCTTGGCAGGAAGATGAAGCAGAAGTTTCTGAGCACAGGGAACTGCCATGTTAAACCCCCCAGCGATGGCTTTTAAAGACAGTGGGCACCTCTGCTTGTGATTTCACTACTGAATTTGGAAGTCTCCAGTGGCATCACCATTCATCTGTCTCTCTAACAATGCATTTGGCTCTTTGATGATATGGTTATGTAGGTTTCCTTTGCGATTTAAATTAAGGAAATCAACAGCCATTTTAAAAGAGCTTCCTTGAAAAGTGAGTAAAGCATTTGCTGTTAAACTGGCTGAGTTCTGCCACCCCTGCAAGCAAAACTCCTCTATAGCAACGCCTTCAATACCACATGAACATGTAGAACTGAAGGAGTGGCAGAAGTTAAAGAGTATACGTAATGTAAGGCAAAAAGAAGTTATGGAAGGCTCTGTTCCACTAGGAATATTTTCACAGATTGCAGGAAGATTTGGCTCAGGCCATCTTGGATCGAGAAGCATAAATCTTGCATAATCTATGGGAAATCACATATTTTCAAAGAGTGTCAGAAATAATTTCCAACAGGATTTCATTAAACACAACGACAACAGACTTCAAAGGAAAAGAATGCTTAATTGTGACATAGTTTCTTACTTACTGTCAAAACTACCATGATTTGATTGCGTCCACAGACTAAATCCCACAGTGTTTTTCATCTGCATTCTAATTTTTCACATTAACTTCTCCTGACATCATATTACTCGCCTGTGTATCTGCAAGGAGGATGAGCTTTCACAGACCCAAGAAAGATACGGTTACTGCTACTTCACCGCACGGGCAAAAGACAACTGCTACCCATTTCCTCAGCAAACTCATTGCAGAAAGAGGTAATTGGGACAGAAGAATATCAATCTCCCCTAAGAATTTTTATGTAAATGGTAAACAACACTCATTTATTTCATCCAGTCCAAAATACTTGGAGTACAGGAAGCTGCATCTTGATCGCGCTCCTCGAACATTGGCATTACATAGAAAGTGTAACTGTGCTCTTGGATCCATTTGTAATTCCAGGAAAAGGCTTTGGGATGCTTTAGACAAAAGGGTTCTATCGTTGTGCCCGCTGGCAGTCTGCTGATGGACAGCAGGATTACCGGGCTGGCTGTTTCAGGTGGGCAACCTGGCAAGTGAGAGTTAGCATCCTCCAAAGGCTTCCAACACCTGGGTCAGACAATCAGCACTATTCAAAAGTTAATGGTTCTCTTTGGCTCATTGAAAGGAAAACGACACAGGTTGCAATATAAGGTTTGGGGTTTATTGTTCTTGTAACTTAACCCTAAGAACTATCTGGAACAGTGCCAAAGGCATTAGTTCTGATGCCTGTGAAACTGAACTGAGATCTGTCTAATTCCTGCTTGGAGCCAGCACTGCCTTCCTTCAAGAAAAGTCCTACTGCCTGTTTAACAACTACAGGGCCCTTTAAATCCAGGTAGAAACACACACCTGGATCCACAAGGGCCTTTTGAAAGGTTTTGCCAAGGTTTTGGGTTTTTTTTCCTTTCAACCCTCAATTTTTCATACAAGTGTTGTTTTCTGCTAAGCTTTTTATAACCTCAGCTTAACAGTGCCAAATGATATTAGATTTCACTGTTTAGGATATCTGTTTTTTCTTTTTACTGTATGAATGTGTCCAATTTAAGCTTGGAGCCAGTCCTTAAAAGAAGCTGGTAAATTCCTAAGCAAATGGGTGTTTTAATGGCAAGGCTGACATACTCCTGACTGTGGGAGCGTCAATGGCTCCACTATGAGATTGCTCAAGTCCATGTAGAATACAAATGCAATACAGGACCACAGGTTCAGATCTTTGATTTTTTNTGGTTTTTGGTTTTATTTTTTTTTTTTTTTTTTTTTTTTTTTTTTTTTTTTCAGAGGCTGTGATGTATAAAGCCAATTCCACTGTGCAGACAGTACTATACTGAATATAAATTATCCTTTAACTATAGCGAGGCTCACATTCAAAGAAATACTGCAAGCGTGAACAATGCAACCATGAAGTAGAGTTCTTCTGTAGCAAAAAAAAACCCCACAAAGATCTGCATGGATAAACCATGGTTTCAAAGGACAAAATTTCCTGCACAGCTGTTATTTGATAAAAAAATAGGGTAAAATCTGCAGTATTGGACATACAGAAGTACAGTTGGAGCACACTGCTTGCTCCTTCCATTAAAAAAGTGAGCTAGGAATACTTGCTTTATTGCCCAGATTAAGCATCATTCCCCTAAGAGGCATAAAAAATGATTTGAAAATGTGGAAACCAACAGTCTCTACTGAATAGGGCTTGAAATTTAAACATGTCTTTTCCAGATACCTCTTTAGAGGAAGAACCTTCTGCCTATTGAGCTAACACTAAGCTCCCTGGAGTTTAGCCATGAATATTCTAAACCAATCTCTTACAACTCGCGAAAAGTTATCTTTTGCCAAAATAAAATGCTTAAGAGAAATTCAATATGCTTATACTGCTTTTCTTCATTTTATTTAAAATACGTATTTCCATCTCAACTTCATGCCAAATACACAGCAAGAGAGAGACTGAGCTCTGGAGATGTTACTTGAGATTCTATACACCAATGGGAAAACAAATTCCTTCTGAGAACGTCAGCTATTCAGGGTTGGTTTGTAAATTAGCATTTAACCAACCCTTTTGCAGTTACAGATAGGTACTGTTGAGGATTCTTACACAAATTTCTCTGCTGTTTACATCAGTTGTTCCTTGGGTGGTGCTCAGCCATGGTGCATCCGCGCTCTGGGATGTTTCTCTGCACGCCAACTTTGTTTGTGTGTGTGGGAATGTTAGTAAATAAATAAATAAATAAGTAAATAAATAAAAAACTTTGTTCCTTATCTTACCTCTTTTGACCTGTGCAATCTGGCAGATCAATGCTACTTCCACTGCAGACAAGCAAAAAGTTACCATTTATCTTTCACTTAATCTTTTTGTTGTCTTTAGGCTTCCTTTCAGTAAGGCTTGAAGAAGATGCTCTTTGTGGCTCAGTTCTCTATGCCAGAATACAGTTGAGCACAAAAAAGAATGCAAGGGTGAGCTGATAGTATCTACTGTCCTCAGCTCTGCTTTGGTTCAATAAACCTGAACATCTTCTCCCCTCCTCTGCCGATTGAGATAAGCAGCAACAATTACTCAAAATGTATTATCAACTCAAGCTCAAAAAGGCAAGATCAGCTGAGCCGACTGCATCTCTCCCAACCTGTTTCCTTCGGTACCCGAGAAGGGCAAATAGGTCCCTGTTTGCCTCTTGCCATGCACCTCGCAGCTACTTTACAGGCAACTACACCCAGGCAGCAAAAAGAGAGTGAGATAAATCCTTTGCCTTGCACATCGCCTGCAAGGTTTCTGCCTGTAGCCAGCAGGCTGCAAGATCTGTACCACTATGGCAAAAGTCACAACCATCCTTCCCTTCCCCACACGATCACGTTCTCTCCTTCTCTTTCTGTATTCTGCTCTCTCCTTGCCTTTCTGTGGTCTCCATAGCTGAAACCAAGAATTCACTGGGCATCACTGCAATGCCTCTAACCAATTCTAACCGTATCCAGAGCTTGAGTCAATTAAAGCACATTTCAGCTTCATCTGGTTTTCATCCCATTCCAGTACTCCACATACACAGCAACTTCAAGCTTACAGACATCCCTTCATGGTTCAAGAAAATCCTTCAATCAAAGAACTTCATTTACAATCCAGCATAGTTTTTTGCTTTCTCTGCTCTCCACAGCAGCCTGGCATTTTGATGCAATCCTCATTTAATGCAATCTCCATTACAGGATTATGATCACATCAATAAAATGTTCCATATGTTTGGGTTTTTTTTCGCATCCCACACCCCCCTCTCATTAATAGTAGGCACTATATCTGCAAAAAACAACAAATCAAACAGGCTGATGGGATGCTCTAGGGAGGTAGCGGGGGGTACACATTCAACAAAATGCAGCAGCCAATGCAAACTGCCCATCAGAGACTGAGCCTGTGGATTCCTGAGCTAGGCGAGTTGCTCGCTGTCCGCGCCGTGAGCACATATCCTCACCGTGCTGTGCCACCAAACTAAAAATAAATACAGCTTTTACAATCACTTGTGAGCTCCGTGCACTTTTCACAGGAGCAGACTTTCATTTTACTTTATCGGTTCCAGCCTATCCATATTGTTCTGGATGAACCG
>VXBB01006673.1:80570-96317 GCA_013399915.1 Illadopsis cleaveri | reverse complement strand
AAAAAAAGCAGTAAGAACTAGGTGGCTTATTTAGCAGATATTGGTGAGAAACCCTGGAAAACGACAAGAACCCTTTACAAACCAGAGCAGCTACGTCACAAAACTAACGAGTTTGAGTCAGACTAACTCTGTCCATGCATAAAATGCTATTAACAAAATACTTCTGTTCATCAGAAGGTATTGCTGCTACCCTTGATTCAGATCAAGGTCTAAATCCTGAAATTGTTTGTTACTCTGAGCACATGAAGAGGCCTCACAGGAACTATTCACATGTGAAAAGAGCTAGGACCAGAGCCAAAGTTTTGCATACTGTGAAGGTCAAGCTTGCTTCCTTTCTAAAACTTGCACTTAACAGACAAGCTCTCAGAACTATGGTTTCCATAGTGCACCTTCAGCTCATTCCTCAGGATGCTGTAAGCACCGTGGCTGATTAAGAGCAATTTGTGTCCTAGCAGGTCCCTGAGGTTTTGGGGCCGGGTGCCTTGCAGGGAGCTGTTGCCTTGCAGAGCAGGGGCTGCCCCTGCCTTGCCCTGATTGCAATTATTGTGCTGCTTCTTCCCACAGATGCCAGGTTTTTTTATGAACTTCTCAAAACGTTAGAGTCTCGTAGACATTATACAACTCCTGGCTTTACAGTCCTGGAAAAACCTGTTAATAAAAATGCACTGCCTGTAGGACGAATTCTCAGCATTTTTTGCAAAGGTCACGTAAAATATATTGCTTGAGTAGCCTTACTTTGGTCGCCAGATAAGTCATTGAGAGGCCACATGATGACAGCTGCAAAGAAAGATTGTAATTCACTTTCATGTCTCTATGCAAGAAAATAAGAGACACAAGCCTTCCCTTCAGTGCTGGGGATGGGGGCTGTGTGGAGACTGGTGCAGGGAACAAAAAGGAACTACTTTCACCAGCCTGACAGATAGGGTTGGAGGTCTCTCTCCTGAAGGCCTCACAGAGTTCTGCTTTGTTTCTTCTTTGCTGTCAGAACAACAGAAAAACTCAGAGAACAAATTGCAACTACATCATACCATAACTTTTGCTCGGATTTTGCCTCAGTCCCAAATATGACTTTTATTCTCCATATACTTACAGGAGCAACTGTTTATTTTTCTCCTTTTTTCCTCATCCTCATTTAGTGGAAATGTAAAATAAATCCCGCTCAGGTTTTTGAGCACTAGCCCAGATTTTACTTCTGTTTCTCAATAATGGAAATTAACAAGTTGTACCTTCCTGGGGGGAAATGTTTATCTCCCTTGCACCATGCTCCATCAATGCCAGTTGATCCTGTATTTGGATTTGCTAATAACACAAAGAGTGGGCCTGGGTCTCTCTGAGTCCAACCCTTTGCAGCACTCTATAATTACAGTGGCTGATCTTCTTTTTTCTAAATTATTTGTGGAGATATTCTTTTTTGGCCAAGAAACAGGCATAACATCAGTACAAATCACTTTATGTCATATACAACAATAACAAGAAATGACACAGATGTATAAAAAAATAAACCCTACAGCCACAATTCGAGATGAACAATTGTCACATGTCTATATGCACCCTACTCCTTTCATCCCAGGACTGGAGACATTATACACCTATCGCTGATAGGGAGGAAGTTTAGGCTGCATTATTTTTAGAAGGGTCTCAATTTCTAAATACACAGATTTTTGAGGGAGAGCCAGGCACCAGTGGTGGTTATCATCTCACAGAGGTGTTGCCAGAACCATTAAAACACACAGCTCTGGAAGTCTCATACTTAACAGCGGGAGGTAGAACAAACTAATTTTATTATCAACTCAGCTGTCAAGTGACAATGTTTTTTAAATGCCATGAATTATGTATAAAACACATTAATGTTTATGCTCTGCTTTGAGAGTTGCTGCCTGCACACCCAAAGGGCAGGGCTTTGGCAGGGGCTGTGCCAGGCAGGGCAGGGGGAACTCATGGTCCCAGGTCCCTGCTGGAGCCAGCAGCAATGATATCCATGACAATACAGGTGGCAGCTTAAAATGACTCAAATAAGATCAAAATCAGACCGAATCTTCCAGCTAGGAATTAATGAAATACCTGTCCTTGATAACAGCAAACTGAGTAATAGGAATCTGCAGAAACTGTTCATTTAAATACATTTTGTGAACGTAACAAGTTGCACTGTGCTGTTCTTTGCATCTTTAAGAGTGTCTGGGGATTTATGTCTTGCAAAATGGAAACAAACTAAGAAAGCTGAAATATATTGTGTCTTTAGCTGTACTTTACAGCACAGCTTGTGTTTAAGAAGCAGTCTAGACATGAAAAAATGCTAGAATAAACAATATTTTTTTCATTATTTTAAATTAGCTTCTACTGGAAACCTATAAATTTCAGAATGATGCACACTAACAGGATTGCATATCTATTCAAATATTCCAAACAAAAGATACTAAAAGGCTATTCTGTTACCTGCCACAATAAAAATAAATTTCCTTCCAACTTAATGCAATTACAAGTGATTTCCTGTAAAAGAAGAAATAAACCTTCAGGATATTTTGCAGAATATTTTACTCACTAGCAAGAAAAGTCACATCATTTTTCTTTTTTTTCCCCTTTCTCTCCCTCTTTACTTTAGTGTCTCGTTTAACCTATTTTAACATATAAATATTGTTAAATGTTGTCTAATATTCATTATAGGGCTCCAAATATTGGTTGACCTTAAATAAATATGTTTTCATTCATTGTCCTTTCAGCTGAATTGTGTGTGCAACAAAAGAATAATCAGCTAGAGTCACGATTGAGATTTTGAATTTATGACCACCAGGGTAGAAAAGAGCTGTTTCTTCTGGAGAAATGACAGAAGTGACCATGCCAAGGTACAGAGTTTTTTCTCCTTGTGACTGTGCAGGGCAATAACAAAGCAGGTAGATACTTACATTGACCATACCTGTAGCTGGAGAACAGGGGTGCAGTAAATCAGGTAATAATTTGGATATTGGAAGACCCATCTTTCTTTTCTACCAGGCTTCTCTCTTCAATCTGGCTTTTGCCAAGTCTTTTAATTTCTGTGCCTGCCAGGAATCTTATTTATTGTGAAAATTAGTATGTCAGTAATAGAAATATTTTAAATATTGCTCAGATTATATTTGAATAAAAACATTTGTAGTTATTGTTTGATATAGCTCAAAAAATTTCACATTCAAAAATGGAATTGATTTTATGAGTATGTTGCGTGCCTAGGTCTCCTTGTATTGTCTCACTGAGAGAGAGCAAAGACCTGTTGAAATAGATTTTTAAATCATCATCATCAGACCTGGATTTCTTAACATAATGAGTATATTGTGTTCTGCAAAAGGGAAGAATATTACTCTTTTGTAACAGGATATGTTTTAGGATCCATTCTGGCATCAGCTTAATACCAATGATATTGGTGGCCATATAATGCCAAAGTGAGATCAGTCTGATGCGTGATTTGCAGGAAATTATGTTTCCTGGCTTTCCATGCTCTGTAATCCAAGTACCAAAACTGCTACCAGAGAAACAGAGGAGCTCATGTCTATAGTCTCACAAATTTTTCACCCTAACTTTGAAGAATTGACTCCCTCATGGGATAGGGAATGAAAGAATTGCTTTGCAAAACAGAGTTTCTGAGACAGAACACTTACCTGGACCCCATCAAGAACTTTAATCATCCAGCGCAAGTACAAGACAGGACTTGCTAAACAAACATCTGCTGCAGGGGCAAAGTAATAGCAGAGAATGGGCATGGATGCTTCCAGCTGTGTAATGTTGCCAAGGGCTTAGTAATTCCCATTCCAGGGATTGCTGTATCTCAGCAGTGAGTGAAGTTGTTCATATAAAAATGCTTGGGATTGTTTTGAACAAAAGAGTTATGCGGAAATGCGTGCCACCAGGATGTGGATTCCTTTCCTTCAATTAGGGTAGCAGAATGTTCAGTATTAAGATTTTCAAAGGGTTGTGTAACATGCCAAGACCTTCCTTCCACAACAGGGTCATGGGATGGTTTGTTGACAGGAACACCGAGGTATCAGTACAGACCCAGGTGTCACTCTTTCCTGGGGTTTGGGTTGACTTTGTAGGGCATTGTGTTCACTCAGTTCGACTTTGGCTGTGATGTGTGCACTCTTACGTCTACTTCCTGAAAAAGTGGGGGGTTTTTTTGCCAATCGAAGTCTAGAATTGCATGTAGGCATGGGGGTTTTTCATCAAAATTACAGCTGTTGTTAACACATTGATCATGGCTCCTCAGGGTTCTCTCAATGAAACACAAGAGAGGAAGGCTCCTTGCATCAGAAGATGCTTTACCTATTTCTCAAAATGCTGTTTCTCCTACAGTATCTTACCCCACTGCTCATCAAAGCTGTTTAATGCGTTGGTAATCCCGCAGGCGTTCTAAAACCTTTATTTTGGGGGCGCAGCGTCCTCGCCGTGAGGAC
The DNA here is from genome assembly GCA_013399915.1 of Illadopsis cleaveri. Lineage (NCBI taxonomy): Eukaryota > Metazoa > Chordata > Aves > Passeriformes > Timaliidae > Illadopsis > Illadopsis cleaveri. Next base: position 91,896 of record VXBB01006673.1, on the reverse strand, counting down.
CCGGGGCCTGTACCGGCAGCCGGCTGCATTTCCCACAGCAGCGCCGCTAGAGGGCGCCCCAGGCAGCGCTACTCCCTCACGGCTTCGCTACTAAAAAATTACCAAAAAAAAAAAAAAAGGTTATTTGTAACGTTGAGCAGGGGAAAAAACCAACGACAAAAAAAAACACCACGTCGTATTTTTCATTTCTACAGCTTAATTTCGCTGCCTAGTTACTGATTATTTGGGAGGCTGCTTTAACCTCGCAAGCCGCCTGGCGCGAGACGTGGTCGCGCGTACCAACCTCAACGAAGCACCCAGGGAAACATCCCTCAGAGGGCTCCAAATTAAGATATCTTTCTCAATTAGTGTCAAAAAAAGCAAAAAAGGGCAATGCTGGTTATATACTCACAGGAATTTTAGCGCAAACAGCAAGAGAAAAAAGTAAAAGAGAGCTTAAAATACGTTGATCGGTCAGTTTTGTCAAGACTTAGTGCACCTGTGTCTAATTCAGCTTAGCCTAGGTCTCCTTTGCTTTTGAGTTTAAAATCTAGATTTCAGTGCAGTAGAAGATAATTAATTTTATTCAAGTTTTATATAGCATTTTTCTTGTTGCTAAAGAAAGAAAATCCCTGTTGGGGCAAAAAATAATGTTTGCTGTCCTAAACCATTTCCATGTCAAAACAAAGTTGTTAGCACACATAATTTTCTCAGACTGAAGAATTTGAAGGGAAAACCACAACAGATTAAATGTTCTTATGCTTACTCCTACTAATTTTGAAACACAATGAAATAATACACAGAACTGGACCATGACCATTTGCAAATAATGCATTTGATGTATAGTAGGACAATTGACAACAAAATATTTTGTTGGCTTTTTTGCAACATGTGGTCATTACTTTTCATAGTGCAGCTCTGAACATAGCCTAGAGGTCTCAAATTTCCATTTAATCCAGTGAAATTAGTGTGTACTCCATTCCAGAGTGTCATAATAAATATAATTTAAAGAAGCAAGCAACTTTGTACTAGTGGTACTTAGTGGTGAGGCAGAGCTTGCTTCAAAAGATGGTTACTTATGCCTGTTATTTGAAAAGAACATGAGACCAAAAATATACAGGTGACATTTTCTTAAGTGGCTTAAATTTTCAGTTTAAAAATAGATATAATTGGTTGCACTATTATGGCAGTTATGGCTTTGGTCATGGTAATAAAAGCTGTAGCTGACCTGGTGCAAGGAGGATTTATGTGAGTGAAATTTCACCCTCCTGAACTCTTATAACTGTTTTTAAACTAATACAAATCAATTAATACTATGTTTTGACATTTTAACTGTATCAGTATAAATTGCAAAACTTGGGCATGAAAGCACCCTAAATTTCATGAACTTCCTTTGAAATTGAACTGAAAAATGAAAACAGAAGTATGGAGGGCCAGGATAAATCATCACTGTTGCTCAAAATTGTTAGGCAAAGAAATTAGAAATCAAGGGACTGGCAAAAAAGTATTAATCCCATACATGGTCTAAGTCCAATAAATCTTTATGCATTTAAAGCATACAATCCTAGAGAACATACTTCTGCAAACATTTTACATTACATCCTGCTAGGTTTTTTTGCTAATATTCTTACTTGTGTTCTCTGGAAACATTTTAAAGTCATATAGGAATAAATGAGTTTTCAAGACCTCACCTTTCAGGGTATGATTACAAATTTGGTCATTAACATTTTTGAAGATATTTTCATTTTTGTATAGCATGTAAACTCATGAACCAAAATAACCCTTTGTGTTATACTGTGAAGTTTCATTAATTTAAGTACACCAGAATATTTATAATTTTATTTATGTTTATGTATAATATTAGTTTTATATCATTGAAGAAACATAATTTTATCCAATAGTATCAAATAATAGATATCCAATAATATATATAATATATTGGTTCATAATTTGAAAGGAAGAATAGTTTTATGTTCTGATAAAGCAGAAGCTAGGCTCTGTGTCCAGACCAAGAAGGAATCTTGAGCACAACCCTGAGAAATTCCCTTGGCTTCAATTCCAAAGTTAATTTGCATTAATAAAATTTTAAAATAATCCAGAGATATTTTTCCTCATCTTCATTGTTATCATCATTATCATTATTAGGAGAATCAAATAAAGAGCTCAGGGTTGGGGTTAGGGGTTAGGGTGCCTGTCTCCTCCAGGTATCAGAGATCTTTATTACTGTGTTTGTTCTGGGCACCACTATTTCAGCCACTGAACTTTTGCTATCTTGAACACATATTTTGGATTCCTTGTCAGAAATAATTTTTTTATGTTTGTGTTCTTTACATTAATTTTGTAGAGAAGAGAGCTGCTGAACAAAAGCCACTGCCATGGTCTTGATAAGTTTTCTTTGTGTGCTCTGAATAAATGAAAAGGCAGGGTAAGGCCAAGTAGAGAAAATTGCTCTTCCTTCGCAGCATTTCCACACGGTGACTGGAATTGCTGGAAACATAAAGAGGGGACTCAGAGTCACTCACAAGTTATTGAAGCTTAACAAGTTAATCCATCATCTAACCTGAGCAGGTGGCCAAGTCAGTGCCCTCTGCTCGTGGTGAGGGCTTGGTGACTTCATCACCTTAAACCTGGCAACACTCTCCTGTCCTGTGTCCCCAGGGGCTGGGCACAGCAAGAGGAGCTGCCATGGATTAGCTGATGCTGTGCCTCCATGCATTGCTCTTGTAGTCACTTGTAGCCTGAACCCTTGCCTACAGAGACAGATTTCTGTCATAAAATTCCCTGCACAAACAAGACCAGCTTTTGGCTTTATCATTATTTCAATCACTCTGGTGTAGATCCAATTACACAGGTATAAAATGTTTCTACTGGCATACCCTGGCATCAGTACAACAGCAGTTAAAGAGATAACTCTAGGACTGGGAGAGATGTGTGAATAACAGCAGCTGATCAACAGCCATGCTGATAAAATTTAAATGAGATCAAGCCTAAATCTTATCCTACACTGATAATAGGAATGTCTGTTATGTGTCAGACTTACTGGGCGTAAGGAGAGTAAGGCCAGAAGCTGATCTCAGTAAAACCTCCCTCAGGTTCTCAGGACTTATCTTTTAATGCAAGCCAGAGCTATCCAGGTTTCTAGCTACACTATGGGCAGTTGTGTCCTAATGAAAAACCACACAGGCATGGCAGCAGTAAATGCCAGATTGATGATTACCACCTGAGCATATACATTATGGCACTGTCTGACTTTATTTTAACTACGTATTGCCTTGTTTTACAATTCCCACAGTGCTCTGAACTCTTTCAGTATGTAAAACAGAGAAATAGACTCTAGATCTCTTTAGAGAATATTGTTTTCTCCTAACCACAGCCATAGGTCACTATATAAAAAGGCAAAAGCAATTTACTTTCATCGTCTTTCTCCACTTCTGCTTCTAATCATTTGTTTGTACCATGTTGTATATGAAGCGCAGAGTCTGTGGTCTATGCTAGACCTGAAAAAAAAATGTGTAACATTGCTCTGTGAAGGAAAAAAAGCTCAGCCTGCAATCAGTCCTGCCATGCAGTTCAGGCCTTTTTCCAGCCATAGTTAAACAAAATGGTTTGTCTGAACTGAAAATAAAGTATCCGTTGCTGTTGATATGTCTGCCAAATTTAAAACATGATATAAACCAAAGTCGACAGCATAAGCCACTCAAACAAGGCCTTAGGGATTCCAAAATGTGCCTTAATATTTATTTTTCATACTTGATTGCAGGTTATGCACAGGTAAGTGTAGTGCTGCCCTGAGGGTTTTAAGTGTAACGTAGTCAACCATGATAATGCCTTCAGTATCTCGGAAGACAGTTCCCACAATGACTAATAGGAAATGAAAGCAAGGCTGAGTGTTTTTTTCAGACTAGTTTTTTAAGTTTCCTCTAGAGTTATTTGATAGATTTCTAGAATGTTTTCAGTATTTGCCTATTTATAAGGTAAAACCAAGTATTACCCCATTGGTGACATTATGTGTTCCAGCACTCAAAATCCCCCTAACATTAACTTGCTTTTATAACCCTGTAATAAATGAGAAATTGCTCTCCTCCTGTCTATCCACTACTTCCTCCAGTAATTTGGACTGATATTTACCACTCATTTCCTCAAAAATTAATCACTAACCACTGACACTTACATGTATCAGTGACAAAAACAAATGAGCCTGAATTAGTCTTGGTCAGGTTCTGCCATTTGTTTTAACATATCTCTTGCTGGTGGAACATGTAAGAACTAGCCATACAAATACCATGTCCTCACAAACAGTTATCTTAGCCTCAATAATTTTAAATACTGGATTGGAAGATGCTTGTCTATATTACTCACAGCTGTGCGAAACCAGAGCTGTGCCTCAGAAGAAAACTTCAGATGAGAATCACCAGCATTAGCTGCTTCCTCTTGTTCTACAGAGCTACATTTGCCTTAGCAGGGAGCAAATTTCAAGCAACTTCATGTTGCTAGAATAGCAAGGACACCAAAAAAGTACTACTAGAGTCGATTTTATCTCTGATTAAAAAAAAAAAAAGTAAAGGGTAAAGTTTCTCAGTGGAGTGTTGCACAGTGTGTTGCTGGAAGTTATACTTGAATGAGATCAACAAAAATTAGCATGTGAGTGAAGAATCACAAAACATAATGCTGTATCTTTAATATCTGTTCCTCTTTGAGGCTTATTTTCCCTTGTTTTGGCATTTATAGCAAAGAAGTCTCTCTGGAAATGCACAGTTTGAGAAGTGAGAAGCTTGCACAGCAAAGGAGCAGTGATGTCCTCTTGCCCTCTGCTGTAAGCAGCTCTGTTGTCACAGTGTATTCACAGAGGAACAGGTCCCGTTCTTCCCCTCCTGCTACTGGGTAGACTAGCTTTTTTTGCTTTGGAGTCTTCTCCATTGTCACTTCATCTTAAAATCTGGCTGCTACCAAAACAGCTCCTTCTGTCATTTGTTTTAACACCCATGTAGATTGGGAAGCCAAGTTCTACTTGAAAATATGAGATAATAATTCAAATCATTGTGGTTGTGATCTCTGCATTGTGATTGTCCTCTTGGCTGTAAGAAGAGGCTTTGTCACAATGCAGTTTTAATTTTGGAGGTACTGTCCTGTGACAATGGGGAGCAGTTCCTTTCCCCTTATCATCATTGTAGCTGTCAATGGATTAATTATTAAAACATAACAAATGCACATCTTATTCTATTGCAGTATTTCAAGACTACTGTTGGATTCAGTAGTTATGAAAAATCCAAATTTTTCCTCTTGATTTTCTTGCTTTCTAAAAGCAGAGGGCATGCATGTGTAAACCAAGAATTAGTGTTAGAACTTGCTGTGGGTTATGAAGCTCTTCACCTCCAGGGACTTCAGTGGCATTGTGCTAAGCTGAAAAACAGAGCTAGAGTGGTTAGTTCTGTCACTAAGGCCCCTGAAATGTACTTAGAACCTTTCTCATGGCATAGTACTCACATTTTTAATTTATGTTGCACAGGAAGAAAGTTAAAATCTTACTTCCTTCACTTTGTTCTCCCCCTCTTGTTTCACTGTCACCATGCAGACCCAACAATGGGTACCATGACCAATATACAGCTATCATGGGTACAAGGTATTTCTTTCTATTTTCTTAGATTTTTATATGCTGGAGCTTCATTTTGAGCCTATGTTGTTCTGTAAACCAATAGTGGCTTTAAATTGCACCTCTTTATAAATGAAGTTTATGAAGTAGTTATTCAGAGTTTACAACTTCATTCATCTTCTTGATTATTGTTAATGAGATTTTTGCTTCTCATTGTTTCTTTGTCCATTACCTTGAAGAACCATAAAGTATTCGACTCTTACAGAAGGGAAATGAGCACCTTATGTTTCTTATTTTACAGCTTTTTCAAACCTGGAATTGTTGTTTTTCTATCATCTCTAACTTTAAAAACACTTTCCTGTTCCAGCCTGCAATTTTGCTCATGGTGAGGGAGATGCCATTGCCTTAACCCAACTTAGCTTGACCTGGGAGATCATGGGCTTCTCTCCACAGACCAGTGCAGCAGAGTGCAGAGTCCCTCAAGCAGTGTGGCTTCATGAAAAAGATTTGCACTAGGCAGATTAGCTCTGCCTTTCAAACTGGGCTGATACAATTGTATTCAGCCACTCTAACATGATTGTATTTTAGGTTTTATTGCTGTGTTTCTGCACACTACTGCCATTAAGGTGTACAGACATTCCTGCTGCATTTCTTAGGCTGTGAGAACCCCTTTGCAACATTCCAGTGTTAAATTCACAGTGACCATGTTTTGTGAATGCTCTGCTGCAGTAGAAACCCTTCCCAGTTCCTCCCTGCCATCCTGGCTGAATCCACCCTTGCACTATTTCCACTTTATGTTCTATTAAAGTCATTAAATATGCTCTTTTGGCACTGTGAGAGTGACCATGAAATCGAGCCTGCCAGAGAGTGGTGAATCCAAACTCTTCCCGGAATAAAAAAAGAGTGAGTTTGCTAGTGAGTTGCAAACCTCCATTTCAAGAAATAATGATTCTTATTTCCTGTCCTAAGCAGCCAGTCCTTCACATGTGCTGACTGCAGACACCAGTGACAAATTCCTGCAAATAAATCTCATTGCTGGGCACCTTTCTACTTTGCACCAACCCCAAAATGCATTACTGCACTGGCTATTTAAACACAGGAAGGTAAAAAGCATTTCACAGAATTAATTTCCTCTCTTTCATGAGAGGGATATAATGCATTAACTGATTTGAAAACAGAGTGAGCCTCTTTTCTAACATGGTCACTCACTAGGCAGGCTTTCCACAGGGCACGGGAGCTGAAGTAAACAATCACTTACATAGAAGGAAACTCTCCAGTGCCCTGCCGTGCTGATGCTTGTAGAGAGAGGAAAAAAAAAAACCAAACAACCAACTAACATTTCATTGCATGTTGAAAAGAAAGTGTAAGCATTCTATTTCGAAAGCTTGAAAGCATAATTGAAATTCAACATGCAGATTTCTGTGTTATTACAATGCTGCATGCACTAGCTCATTTGCTGAGCAGCCAGCATTTTAAGCCACACACTGCAAGAACTTTGTGCTGGTACAATAACAATGTAAGAAAATTAGGATGACAGCACCAGTATGCTCAGCCCCATAAACATTCCTCAGCTGAAACAGGAACTGCAGGGCAGTGCTAGCCTATGTATTATGAGACCAGAATATTTCTGCTTCCATGTGCAGATGGAGCACAGATCACTATTGTGCTGACAAGCTGAAGTCCAAACAAAGAGATAAGCTACATATGTACTGGCAGGTAAGCTCACTGATCTTTTTAACCCACTGAACATCTGATGTGATGTGAGATCCACTAAATTGTAGATTGCAAATCAAGGTCAGACTGAAGGGTGACTTTGTATTTTGTAACATTCTCCCTGCTTCACTGACTGAAAGCAATTGTGAATTCCAGAATGCTTTTTGCTCTTTTAATCTGATAGTAATTTTAAAATGTATTTGACTACAGAACTAAGTGTATCTAAACTCAAACAGGCAAGAACTGTTAGAAAAAATAGTCAAAGAAAAGTAATTTTATTCTTACGCTCTCACAGTGCTGCTGCTGCTGTGCACAAAGGCCACTGTTAGAACTGAGGTACCATGTCCATGGATCAGGGGGCCAGGAGGCTGAGCTGGCACTGGAATTCTCCAGTGTGACCCTTCCTTTCTCTGATTACAGTCACAGCAAAGAGTTGCATTGGGCTGAGAATGTGTGACTGGAGCTCCCCTTTGCTCTGGGAGATGGATGACGCTGGCAGAGCAGTCCAAAGCCACAGAGCAAAGGGAGAATCTGGGTCACTGTGCAATGTGCTCACTGTGCCAGATCATAACAGGAGTGAAACACTCAGACCACTAACCTAAAAAGGAGCTCCTGGTTGCTAAATTCACATCCTAAATACACAGAACAACTTTTAGTGACATTGTAAGGTAGTTTAGGTTTTGGTCTCAGAACTAAGTCATGTTAAATGAAAGTGTGTACAGAGGATCAGTGTGTGAGAAAAGAGTGTTTACACACACGGATGTGTATCTACACTCATTGAGGTTTTTGCCATTCATGGCATACTGCAGGATTCACAGTCACTGGGAGCACTCAATGAAACGCCTGTTCTCCGAATCAGTCCCCCATTTATCTACTAAATCTTTCAATTTCATCCAATCTAAAGAACCATCAGTAAGTAGAAAATATAATCTATACATTGAGGCAAGGAATACATTACCTCCGTAATAAGGATGTGAAAGAAAACGTGCTCTTGGATTATAGCTCTATTTGCCTATAACTGTAGATCATTTGCAAGGCAGGCTGAGTGAAAATAAAAGATTCCCTGGCAACCCTCCCCGTCTCCAAATGCCTGCTCAGGCAGAAAAAAACAACCACCCTGCATACATATTCCAATGAGCCACTGCGGGGCAGTAACAACAAAAACATTCCTCAGCAAAACAAGGGGCTTTGAACAGCCACTTCGCCTTCTCTGAGCAAAGGACACAAAGAGACTGTTCTTCGAAGAAAAGCCGAACATTAGGGTTTCCATTCTTATATCGCAAAATGTTATTAGTCTTTTTGGGAAGCATTTTATAGCTGTGCTTAGCTTCAGCTCCTCCCCCAGAGATGCTGGCAAACAGCGATTTTGGAGCTGTTACTCAGTTTTAAAGCGATGAATAGAGGTTGTGTGTGAGATATCCAAGATTCTGCTTAAGACACTATCTGGATTTTCTGTGTGTGCATAAACTCTTTTCTACCTGAGGGCTAAGTAAATAAGTTCTTTTCAAGTGATTATGCTCTGTGCAGGAATTTTCCCTTGTAAGGTATGGAAACCCCTGAAGATTAGGTATTTTTGTGCTGCTTTTGTTCCTCTCAGGGCAAAATCTCCAGTGAACAGAAGTTATTACAAAAAAAATATTTTATATCTTAAGGGTAAAAGAGTAGACTTTGTTCAGTTTTGGATGTAGCTTGCAATCAAAATTACTGAGCTGCTTTGTATCCAACATTTCACATCTAGAGGTTCAAAATTAGATCAATAGTTTTGTCTTCCTTTCCTCTACCCCGACATTCTGTAGGTTAAAATATATCAATGGAATATGAAGAAATTCACTGTTCTTTCTTTTTGCATAGTACCAAAACTGGTGGGGAAAAGCCTATTTAAAGATCTCTAATTACAATCTGAATTTTCTATAAATACAAAACTTCCTGTAACAGCCATTCCAAATAGATATTGCCCTTTAGTGCTGCAGAAGTTTGTACCATATTAGTAATGTGTGCTGCAATATATATTCTGTGAAAAGTCCAAGTATCATACTTCAATTGAAGTGTGAGAAAAAGAGGATCAAGACGTACAGAGAGCTGAATTGCAGCCATGGCTCTTCAGTTACACTTTGAAGATCATTTCCATTTTGATCTTAAATCTTACTCATANTGAAGCTGTCACCTCATCTGCAAACTGGAGAACCCTTAGCGGTGTTCCTTGATTTGTAGCATTCAGAATTCTAATGTTTACCTTTATCTTCACAGTTTGCTTTGCTTTACTTTTTCATCACATAGAAATATCATGAAAAATTAAGAAGAAAGAAAAGGTATTTGGAAGTTTTATTAATTTAAGGTTATCTCAGGGGCTAGACAGCCAGCTGAATTTTCAGTCAGAAGATCTGTAAGTGCTCATTACTAAACTTGCAAGGTTGCATTAACCATCATCTTCAAATTTAGGTTTCCCATCAGTTCTTTTAGAGAATTGCAGTAAAATTCCTGTGTTTATTCTAAAAGTGGATAATGTGCTTATGATGATTAGCTCCAACAATGTTGCCTCACAGGAAAGAGGTAAAAAACAACAACAACAACAACAACAAAATTAGGAAGTTCAAAAATAGTGGTACACCATAATTCATCTTGAAGAATCAGACATAAATTGTGGGAGGAGTTTGTAGAGTTAGAGAGAAGGGAGCAGGGGTTAGACTTATCCTGGAACTGTTTCAAACATCTATTTTAATAGAGGTCTTTGATTATCTTCTACAGACCAGCTTGTATGAGAAAATATGGGAATGAACTAGGAAAAGTAAAAGATCATCAGACTTCAGAATCTTGCCTGCTAGTTATTACTTTGCCCTCACACACTCTGGAAACAAATCTGTGCCGGCAACAATGATTAAATGCAGCAGGTATAAAGTGTAACTGGCAGTTAAAACCTTGTTGAACACTGCAATGATACTGCATTTCTTGACTTGGGAGGTTGTTCATCCAGCCTGCTCAGCCGGGATGTTCATCCGGCCCGTTTACCATTTATGAGACATTGTGTTAGCATTGAATTAGCTTATAGATTGTTTTAATATGACTTGGAGCAGTAGGGTGTATAATTGTTTGAATGTTTCTTTCCACTGACTGCACAGCATTACTTCTTTCTGCACCTGAGAAGGCTTTTTCCTCCACCTGAACACTTAACAAGCAAATTTCCAGATATTCAGAAGCAAATGCAAACAATTTAGAACAAATCTTCTTCCTGTGATTAGGGCCTCAAGTGAAACCCTACCAAACAGACCCAATACAGCTGAGGTTTTTGGGTTTTTTTTTTGGTAACATTTTCTCTTCTTTTCAGTGTTTTTTGTTTGGTTTTGTTTTGTTTGTTTGGTTTTTTTATTATTATTTGCTTCAGGAAGGCATTGCAGCATGACGCCCTTCCTTATCTTAATTCCTGATTTTTGAAGAGAAAAATAGCTTTAAACCCTCAATAGAGTAAAGTCTGTACACACAAAGCATATGAAGACTGAGTGGAATGCGCAGCTTTTTGTACCATTTAATATTTGTAGCTTTTTGTACCATTCAATGTTTGTGGCTTTTTGTGCCATTTAACATTTGTCAGGCTGCCATTCAATTTCTGCCACAGGTTTTGGGTACTGTGTCATATTGTTGATGTTATGAGTTAAATTTTCTATTAATCCCTAAATGGACTTTAGCAGTGAAACCCAGGCTTGGGAATCTCTATGAAACTGTGCTTTGAATTGCCTACACATATACAGTGCACAAAGTAATCCCATCAATCATAGTGGTGTCTGTTAAATACCATTATGTGACTTAATTAATGTCTGCCTAGCATTTTCAGATTCATAAGCAGTCAAAAACATTACCATGATGTTCTTAACAGCTGCTAAATTTCTTTTATAAGCCAGAAATAAAACACAGAGTAAAGGTGGTCAGACGGGTTGGCAATTAATTGGAAAATCACCAAAGAGTACATGGTGAGGGAAGCAATTACTATAAAATGCAGAAATGAGAAAATGCAGCCATTAGGGATATCTGGTATTAAACCTTCAAAGGAAT
>VXBB01006673.1:49423-71142 GCA_013399915.1 Illadopsis cleaveri | reverse complement strand
CTTCAAAACTATTCCCTCTTGCAAGTCTCCTTTGATTTGAAATCTGCTTTTATTAATCTACTCCAGTAACTCAGATATTTTAAGGTAACTTTGTAGATTTGCTCTTTATAATGGACTGCCTCAGAAGCTCTGCAAAAGTGTTGATAAACTGTATTACTTCTCCAGCATCTTTCTTATAAAATGTCCCTTTGTCCTTAAGTTTCCAAAATGCCTTTGTTAATGTCCTTCATTAGTGACTGAGTCAACTGAAGGATTTGAGAGGAGAGCTTACTGTGTTCTGACAACCTTACAGACATTGTAAAGGTAGGGAAACCACAGGGAGCCTGGGGAAGAGCTTTCTTTGGGGGCTGGACTTCAGCTGGGACAGTTCTCCTGCTCAGAGGTTGGCTTGTGTGAAGACAGGGATTACCTGTTAACTGAATAAGTGCCTGCAGGAAAGGAATCTGTCCAGGAACCACAGAATTTAACTGCTCTTCTGTTGCTTGTTTTGATACTTGGGCTTTGTTAGTCACTACCTTGTCTACTGAGAAGACAGAAAAATGAGCCCATTCTATAATGGATGCTTTGTGCTTTCCTTAATTTGTGAACTCTTTTGATACCCAGATATCCTCAACAAACCTTTCTTTTGCAATGACCTGCTCTAGTCTTACCTAAACAGTTGTGCTTTGAAATGGTCATCATAGCTTCACACACTGTTTGTGCCTAATGAGTTAATTGATTTGCATGTCTAATGGTATTTTAGCAGGATACACACCTGTGCTACTTGATGTTATTCCCATTCCTTGTTGTAGAAAGTTATTTAACAGAAAATACTGTAGAAAAGCTAATACTGGAAGTATTTGTAAGCAGTAGAACTGCAGGTCAGCTGCAGTTGGTACTGTACAATTTGAAAATAGCATTTCTGTTTAAAACTTCAGACTGCTCTGCATCCTCAGTGGTTACTTGGGTTAAATCCTAATTTGAGATATTATCAGTGGTGAGTCATGCTTTCCTCTTTCCCCTGGCTCATGATGACGAGTGTGTTAAAGATCCTTTGCAGGATAAATTATAATGCTTGGAATTTGCTTTCCTGTCCTCATACATAAAGTTATGTAATTTATATTACTTTTCTGATTGATCAAGTGTCTGCTCTTAAAAGTATGCTAAGAGTTTCCTTATGCTCCTTTTGAACCCTACCAAAGAGCTCCAAGTTAAAATCCTGGTAATGGAAACTGATACAGCCTTAAACTGAAACAGATGTTGGTGTGAGAGCCAGGGAAACAGGGACCAGTCCCTGCTCCATGTTCCCTTTTTGTTAAATAGTGCCCTGGAGGCTACAGCCTGGCTGGTTTTTGTCAGGCCATGGCTGCACTAATGAGCCTTAATTGCCCTGACCAGAATAACCCGAGGCCTGTTTTTCTGGGGCTCCTGCCTATGCTGTGCCACAGAAATATCAGAACCCAACACACCTCCTGCTGGCTCATGGACTCTTTCTCCTGGAGGAACCTCGGAACTGTTGTGGGTTCCTTGTGTCCAGACTTATCTCTGGTCCAGTCTCCAGCAGGAAGGTGGAATTTGTGGCTGGCCTGAGCCCAGTCCTGACCCTGCCTTGTCTGCCTGGGTTTTGCCTTGTCTGGATGCTAGTGAAGGTTTCCCCTCTCCCAGCTGTGCTCCATTCTGTGGGATTTTGTCCTCTGTCTGGGAAGGCTGCACTTGCCTGGTTTATCTCTGTGGTTGGAGAAGCCTATCTTCTTGCCNAAAAAAAAAAAAGTTAAAACAAATCCACTTTGTATTTGAAGGAGAAAATTTTCCTGCCAGTGGAGTTCCCACATCAGCAGTACTGCGGGGATGTAATGGGCAAAGCACATGAAATCTGATTAAGGAATGTTTCCCTTAAAGGTAATCTTACAAGCATAAGCAAAATTGACAGTTGCCATCTGTAATCTGGAACTTCTCTAGATTTCATTTGATTTCTCAAAACCTGTGAATTTTGAATAAAATCTCTGCAGTTCTCATAATATATTTAGAGACATGAAATGACTAGGAAAAAAGGCAAGAAAAGGGAAGGGAAGAAAATCAATCATAATGGTATTTCTGCACGCAAGACCACTAAGGCCTGGTGAAAAATTCTGCCATGGGATGAGAATCTTCTCTGTCCCATTTGGGCTGTATTTAGGATAAAGAAATTGCTTTTGAATAAAGTAGTGCCATGAGTGAGAATATTTCTTTTTCAAGTCAATAAAAATTTAAGAAAGAATTGGATTCAGATAAATATCTGGAAAATCTGACTCTACTTTTAGTGAAGGAACTCTATTTTAGTGGGTTTGGTTCCTCAACATGAAATCAAACCAATCTTAAGCTGAGAAACGGGAGTAATTCGGTAGTGGATGACCAACAGGGCTGTTTGGTATCTGAGCTGTTCTGCAGGATTTTTGTGTGTATTTGTAGTTTGTGTTTGTGTCCTGTGCACTCCCCTGGCTGCCTAGAGCAGTTCAGGGCACTCTGCTCATCCTGCAGGGAGAGGGAAGCAGAGGTGTCAGTCCAGCAGTGCTGCTGTGCCAAAGGAATGGGGGGAAAAGGATGTTTCTTGTTCTGTTTCTGAGCGACAAAGCAGCTTAAAATGGTGTGACAGGAGACAAGAACAAGCTTTTGAAAGCCCTGAAGCAACTGGATGTTTTGTAACAGCAAGGTGGCTGGTTAAATTCCACCGTTCTGTGGAGGATGTGTGAGCTGATAAAGCTTTCCTCCAGAAGTGTGTTTGCATTCTGCTTTTAGGGTAGAATCCTTCTGTTTGAGTGGCTGGGTTTCTGCATAGGAGGAAACAGTGCCCAGTATGGGAAAAGTAATGGAATTGAAGCCTGAAAAAAGTGGGCCACACTGGAAATTCAGTATACAATGAGTGAAAGACAGGTAGATGTAGATTTGTATTCCTTTCCTGCCTTCATTTTACCTGCTAAATAAGTGATGCTCAGTATTTCAGTAATGGAGATATATCGTGACAGGTAAAAGAATTATAAAAGAAAGGCCTCATAAAATCAGGCCTGCTCTGCTAAATTGCCAAAGTTAGCCTGTCACTTCTTCTAAGTAATTTGTAAGTTACCGTGTGAAAACAATCTTGGTAGGAAAACTCGTTAGCATAACAACCATTCCTGGGTTAGAAAAACAAATGCACCTGCAATAAAAATGGATTTATCCCATGACAATAATTTTAAAAAATGTAAACAATCCACGAATAGAGAGATTTGATAAACAAGTAGAACACCTTTTACTAACCAGTAGAGTAATTGGCAAGAAAGCTATTAACCAATTAAAGTTGCACATAAGGTCTGTAAAAACTGTATAAAATAAGTTGTGAAAATAAAGAATTGGCTTTTCTCTGCATGGACATAATGGAGTCTCGGCTGGCTTATTACAACAGAGATGTGTTTTTATTCACTCAACACAAAAGAATTTGATGCTATCTTCTGGGCTTCCTTTCACAGAGGATGGGGTAGAGGAAGAATCCAGAGGGGCAGGGTGGCCATCCTTTGAGGATTCAGTCATGTGTGCATCCCTTCTATCACACACACTGTGTCTCATCTTTTCTGTTTCCCTGTCACAAGGATAACTGGGAGCTCTCGGTGGGTGCTCAGCAGTTGGGGAAAACTTGGGGAAGATTAGGATTTGAACAAAGAGTGTTTAGCTGATTAGGCTACAGTAGAGTATTTTAGACAGCACAAACAGCAGGGTGCTGCTACAGAGACTGGTACAATATCAAACTAAGTAACTTTAAAAGGAACAAGATGGTTTAAATAGGGATTTTTTTTCTTTTTTTTTTTTAAACTTGCTGTTAGGGGCTTTTGTGTAAAACTGCTTGGTACCTCAGTGCCAAGTAAATCTCAAAATATTTTTGGCTGTTTTCAGAATTATTTTGCAATTACACAGGAAGTAAGTACTATCTCATTCTATGTTTCCAGCCTGTTTGCAGTTGATTTTATTTTAGTTTTAAGAGGAAGGCAGGGTGATTCTAAATTGGTAGTCATGACGTTTATACGCTTTCTAAAAATTGGTAATGGAATATGTTCTTCATAAGATTTTTTCTGCTTTAGTTCTGTGAGATGACAAGACCAAATAAATGTGGAATAATTTTCATTGTATGATGTAGCCTGAAATCCATTTAATTTTGTTGGAATGGGATCATCTATGTTGCCATGTGGAACCCATCACGTATGTTGCTTTCTCTGGGTACTTCTGGTTAAGTCAGGCTGCCTTCTGCGCAGAGCTGGGATGATAAGCAGCATGTTCCTGGGCACTGAAGTGGCCAAAGTATCAAAATGTAGCTTTTCCCACATCCATTTGTTTGTGTGGAAAGTCATGTCTATCTTCCCTTGTATATGAATGAGTTAAACAGGTGTATATGTACACCAAATGTTAATAAAACTGGGCTGCATAATTTATTTCTTTCTCTTAATTTCCAGCCAGACCATTTCCTCTGTAAGGTTTTCTATTTCTGCATGGTCTGTCTCTTTCATTGCTTGCTTACCCTCTTCATTTCACTTCTTGGTTTATATTAATTGAGTGGATTGAACTTTTATTCAAGAGAGAAAATATCTGAGTACTTGTGGTTATTTCCCCCATTTTTCTGTGTCCCTCAGAAAAAAAAAAAAAAAAAGGCAAAACAAAACACCAAGATGTCTTAAATGGAATGAAAGGCATCTTTATTCTGTAGTGCCAAAAGGAAAATTCCTTTCTGTTTCAGCAGGATAAGAACCTTTATCATATATTTTAAAATGGTTTAAAGTGGGGGATTTTTGTCAGCTGTCAGCTTGAAAGGTCATGTTTTAGGCAGTCAGTCCTAAGCCCCTTGGATAATGTTTACAGTGCTCTCAAATGACTCAAAATGGACTAAATTGTTTCCAGCTGACAGTAGTAAAGGTCATGGAGGAAATCTGTTTAGTCGGCCTTGCTTGCTTCCGAAGTACACGCAGTAAAAATGTGCCATAAACTGCAGCAAGACAGGAGTTTCAACTTCAGGAGGCACGGGAGGCTGAGGGAATGGAATGTACCTCTTGTGGGTAGAAATTGCTTGCCAGAGAATTTGCTGAGCAGGGGTTGCTGCAGCAAACTTTTGTCCAGTCCCTGATACATTCTACCTTTTTCTTTTGTTGTCTCCTTTCAAGTTATAGTTCATTACTTGAAGAATTTGTGGATTTAGGGGCATTTTTTAATCTCAGTGTGGGTGCTCATAACTTCCAGACGCTCTAATGAGAGGCAGACAGGATCTTAAGGCCGTGGGAGGGTGGAGCAGACAAAGGAGATTGTACCTCAGTGTTGAATTTTCTGAAACTCCTTTTTGGCCCTCACTTGCCCCCCGTCACTTGTAAATGTCATTGTGTTGGTTACAGTGGCAGTTCGTGCTGTGTGAGGTATCGCCAAGTATAATGACCAAATGCTCTTATTAGAGAAAACCAAAATAAGTTACCTCTTTGTCACAGATCCAGTTTCTAAGGGCATTTACTGCTGGATTTTTTTTCTTGTTGCTCTTGTCCAACCTTCCCAGAAATGTATTCTCTAAATTATAACAAAATGTATAGCAATTAGTTTGTCTTGCATTACCTGATATTACATACAAATACTATTTTTCTTCTGTGAGTGCTGGAAACCCCAAAGATTTCTTCCATGAGTGCTCAAAGCCCCAAAGCAGGATTTTTGCACTGGAAATCTCTGAGGAGGGACACAGCCAGACTGGTTTTCATCACTTGAGTGGCCCAGGTAACTTAAGTTGTAAGGTTTTTCCCAAGAGTGGATAAGATCTAATTTGAGGGAAAGTAAGTGAAAGGACTGTCTGCCTCTCTCAGACATTGTGCTGCATTCTTTGGAGTGATGAACAGTAAGCAGCAAAGAGAGCAGCTCCTTAATGATGTTTTTGTAGCTACAGTAAGAGAACAGAAGAGCTGAAGTCTGTGTTTGAAATGTGCAAAGTGCTTGCACAATATACAATTACAGAAAACACTATGTTCCATTAACCTAATTCCATTATTCCCCAACTAAGTGGTTAATCCAAGGAACATAAATGATACAGCATTGTGAAAAGCTTGTCTGGGTTTCATCTCCTGCTTTTGTGCCAGGTGGAGTCTTTCTGCAGGATCAGATGGGCACTGAGTAAGGTTCTGGGATAAAATACCATGGAAATAATGTGTATTTAGCTGGCTATGTTTTCAATGTTGAACAAACGCTGACTTGAATGTGTAAGAGGTTTTTGACCTAGAAATGCGACATGATTCTTAATTTCACATAATTGTGGGAAATGCTTGGTTTTTTGCATGAGCTGAAGGAAAAGGTGGTTTTTTTTCCATCTGACACTTAAGATGCCTTAGAACTTCTACAGTTTATATCTAAAATTACGCATTTAAAGGTATGCAAGGTCACTTGATTGCACTTCACAGACTTAATTTTTAGAGTGGTGTGACATAATAACTGCAGAAAACAATGTATTTGTGTACTTCAATATGTTTAGGTATTTGAAGGTAAAAGTGTCTGTGAGCATTTAAATATTGATTCAGAAATTTTAGTTGAAATACTGCTTCGAACTGTACAAAACTTCTGCATTTATGAAATGAAAGCTTTCTGCCCTTAAGTAATCAAAAGTGAGAAATGAACTTGTATGGGGTGGGGGGGAAGTAACCACTTTATTCTGTGGCACAGGACTAATGCTTTGTAGGGTTTTGGTTTGAGGTTCTTTTGTTGGTTTGTTTGATGTGATTCAGAGTGATTTGAGTCATTTGTCAGCTATAAATCAGGCTAAAGTGAGTGGAGCATTTTGCTTTTCCACTTCTGTCTCTCATCTTCCTTCTTCCATAACAGTTTATCACCGTGGCCAGGGAAGAGCTCAGTTNTTCTTCTGTCATGTTTTCATCCCTAGATATTAGTGTGTCACTCAGATGGATATGGGTTGTTTTGCTGCATGTCACATATGACAGACTGAAGGACAACAGAAACAAACTCCTCCAAGCCTGTACAGAAAGCAAGTTTCACAAAGTCTCTATGACCAGACAGAATTAACTCTTGACTGGTTCAGCTGTTCAGAACACAGAACAACATGTGTATGTGCCATGAAATCATTGTTCTGGGGTTAGCTGAGCTCCTGGGAATGCCTAAGAGGTCAGGCAAAGCTTGTTGTGAGAGAGCAGAACTGTGGAGTGTAACTAAATAATAGATTTCTTTTTTTAATGGCAAAATAGCATGTTAGATAATTATACGTTGCAGAAAGCATGAACTGATTGAAAATAGAAGTTAAAAAGGTTAGAGACGAAGGTGGCCTATTAGAGCCATTTTTATTGATTTACTGATTTTAAACTTTCCTTGGCTTTGGTATGAAAGACTCCTGTCGAGTTTCTTTGCTGTGGAAAGAACTGAACACACAGTTAGAAAATCAGTCTGTCTCTCTGGAAAAGTTACCAATTACTGCCATTTAAACTTGGCTTAGCGATTTTATCTTGATATTACTTAGTCTTTCTAAGTTTACTTTATGTGAGAATTTTCCCCACTGTCCACTGTGTGTGTGCATGTGAAACTGCAGCTCCCCTGGGAGGAGGAGGAACGATGAGCTGGGTCTTGCCCTGGCTTTTAGCACTTTAGAAGAACAGCACTGCACAGCTAAAATGTGCATGCAACTCTGAATGGTTCTGTTACTGGGATTAAATTTACCTCGGGCAATCAAGTATCCATTTTATATCTGCATTTATGCTGACCTTTTTGTGGTGCCATGAGGCTTTTTAGTGCCATCTGAAATTCTTCCTCCCCTCAAAACCAAGGAGTATCTTAATGAAGAAAGAAATATTATTAGTGCATGATTAATTTGATTTACTGATGGTCTAACTGACCTGTGTGTGGATCCAGGGGTGCGGAGGTGTAAATTCTCCTTTACAAGCAGTCTTGTTGTTCTGGCCTTTTCTACCCGGGTGTAATTTAAAACTAAAGCTATGAAATGTGCTGAGGTAAAATGCAAGCTCTGCTGGCAAATTGAAGAGATAAATATTGACTAGGTGTTGTGTCACCAGAACCAGACATTCAGGCTCCCTGAAGTTTTAATTTTTGATTTAATTTTTTGATAGTGTGTCACAGTTGTAACAGTGTGTCTGAGGCAAGAAAAATGACAAGCACAGTCATTAGGGAGTCTGTACCTACTTACTGTTGCTCTCCACCCCGCCTGAATCCTGGTTTTCCCAAAGTAATAAAAGTGTGTGATAGAACCATTATCTGACAGTAGGACAGGGACTCATGAAATTAAATGAAAGATCACTTGAAAGCTTAAATTGTATGACTAATTAACAGACACCCACGTATTTTGAATGTAAAAATACACGGCTACAGCTAACTTTTAGTAACTGATGAATCTGTATGGTAATGGGCAATGGTTTCCAACCCAAACAGTGAGAGATCTGGAAGCAGTTTGGCCCCAGTTAATCAAGCCCATGACATTTGGTGCTCTGTTAAATACTTAAAATTTCAGCAGTGCAGTTTCAGTGAGGTGACTGTGTGTGAGTAGGAAACGCACTTGTAAGTGACGGCTTGGGCAGTTGTGATTGTTATGCTGGTAAGGTGTTCTTGGAATGGACATAATATGAGGAACCATAATCTTGGTGGCTTTCAGTAGGACTCAGGCTGCTGAATACTCAGTTTAAGTATAAAAAACTTTCATAAACAGGAATTTGGATAAGTAATTTTAGACACATCATTATTTCCTAGTCAACTTTGTTATATTCATATATATATATTTAATTCTTGTAACTGTTGGAGTATCTTACCTAGCTGAGAAAGAAATATGAAGGGGAAAAGAACTCATGTTACTTGTGAAAATGTATTGTTAGTTTGCCTTTGTTACAATGTGGTTTTTGTAAAACCTGCAAGTGATTGAAAAACTTTCTATAGTTAAACAGTGAAAACCTGAAAAATATGAGTGTGATATTTTATAAAAATATAAGAGTGTGATGCAAGGAGGGGGGAAGAAAAGGCTGGAAATAGTAGTACAGATAGCCAGAGCTGGTGTCAGCTTGACACAAATGGAATAAATCTGCAGCCATTTGTGGTAAAAGGAGAATGGGCAGCAAATGGCCCAGCTGGGTTGAGAGATTATTTACTTAAACCATGCTGTCTCCCTGTGGTCCCATGAGAGCCATGTGAGGCTATTTCTACAAATGAAACGGTATTTAGAGGGGTTTATTGCTTCTCTTTTTCCAAGTATCCATAAGGAAATGCCAGGCTGTTCCTAGTGGAATTAGGGTCGTGATGAAAATGAAAGTCTCCATTTCTGGAAACCCAGCCATTACCTACAAAGTAAAAGTACATTTGCCCTGGTCCTTACAAAAAGAAGTAAATAAATAGTGAATTGTCTTATCTAAAGATATGAAAGTGACACCCTCTTAAAGAAGTTTGATAGCAGAAGAGGAATTAATATTTAATATTACTGATGTATGTCTTGGAGCTGATATTCTCTGATGCACTTCACCTCTGCTTTCTCCACAATGAGATGTCACTTAAGGAATGGCTCAGGAAGGGCCTCAGGATCAGTTTAGAACCATCTCTAACAACTGGACATGTAAAGCAATAGTAATTAGTCCAGCCAAAAGGTAGCTTTGGGTAAACAGATTTGCATCAAATGTGATTCTGAAACCTTAATGGGATTTCTGTTGCTTTGCCCTCATGACAGAAAACCTGTTTGCTGGTATCAGGGGAACACATAAAATATCCTTGCAGTGCTGTCTGAGTGGGGTATTTTGCCCTCACTCTGATTGTTATTCCACATGTGAGTGTACCTGAGCACTAATTGTTTGGTTATTCATTAGCAGAAATGAGCTCGACATTTATTGACCACACTTGAATTGAAAGGGATTGGGCAGACATTCTAACAAGGAATCCTAAACAAATTTCCTAGTCTCCCTGAAATGAATATTTATGTATTTTGTATCAAGTAGCACAATTCTTCTCAGAAGAACTGAAGGTAACCCACCACAGAGAGCTTTAAGCTGGGTGGCTGCTTTGAAAGGTGGCAGACTTTAGTTAATTAATTTTTGACACTAATTGGGTAAACCGGACTGGTAATGTTTAGACTGTGTAAAAATAAAAGTACTCAAATAGGAATACCAGCTCAGACTGCCTTTGAAGACCCTTGTTTAGAAGTTTGTCTGGTATTCCTCCTTATTTCAGAGCTATTTCTTTTTATTTATATGAAATACAATTATGGCAGTTGGAGAGATTAAGTGTGGCAAAACAGAATATCCAGCAAATTGAATGAGCTGGTGGTGACTTATGGGCTTCATCTGAAAATGAACAAGGTTCACCCACATCTTGCTTTATATTCAACTGGATGTCTTAACAGTAGCATGCTTATATTATCAGGTACATATAAAATTATAAATGATCTTGTGACTATTTACTGACTTCGAGAACTCCTTTGAATGGATCTTAATGGCATACCAATGTATAGATGGGATGAAGCTGTTCCACTGTAAAACTAGCTAGCAGAAAGTATTATAAAACATTGCTAATCTTAATTCAAAATTATTAAATTTTAGCTCATATTTGAGTTCCATTCATCTTTTAACCTTCTACATTACTTTCTTGCATTGTTTTTGCACTTCTTATTCCACAGAGATGTAAAAGTAAATGGTGTATGGTCTTTTTTTTACCTAAAAATGTGCAAATTCTTAAACAGAAAAAAAGAGCATAAAGAAAAGCAGTAATAGTGTTTGATCTTGCTGCCATCTTTCCAGCTTCCCTGAACATGTCTGTTTCTGTGAAAGAAGTTTTCTTGTGCTATGTCCATCTGAAGTAACTTTTTTAGTTTTTTGGGTTGAACTTTAGTGAGGGGAAAAATAATCTATAATAGGCTTTTTAAAAAAACAAAACATAATGAGAGTTCTTTGAGCTTATCTTCATAAAAGCCAGTTTTATAGTTGTAGAAATTAGGGAATAGAGATGTTATTTCCATCAGTTTTAGTGGGAAATAAAATGGATTTGCATTCCAGCATCAGTTGGGTGCTTTAGAAGGTCTCCCTGGGTGGGCTGTTGCTTCCCCCTGGTTTTTAATCTCCCCCTTTCTCCAGAAGTCTGCCTTCCCCTGAGTGGTCTGTCTGACCTTTCTGCTCTGCCTATCATAAGTAATTGCAATATCATCCATCTGCAGCGTGAAAAATAAATTCCAGCAGCCAATAAATGCTGGGGAACGTGGAGAGAACCCATTGTTCTCTCGGATAGGTGCAGCCCAGTCGGTCCTTTGGTGCTGTGCAGAACTAAATGGGTTTATGCCTTTCCTTTCCAGGGGATGTCCAGGGAACAGGATGGAGAACACTTTCTGTTCTGCTGGGTGCAGATTGCTCCAGGATCTCTGGCAGTCCAGCAGATGTTGGCTGGCTTGTACAGCTGAGATCCTTCATTTGAGATGGGAGAGAGGGGGTTTCAGCAATTCCTGGAAAAGCAAATGAAGTTTTTTGGGTTTTTTTTTGTGGTGTTTTTTTTTGGGGTTTTTTTTTTTTTTTTTTTTTTTTTTCCCCATAATCTTCCATTTCTGGTGTTAGTTAAGTTGTAGAGGATCTTGTTTTAAAGTTATTCTGTCCAAGGAGCTGATGATAGGGACTTTTACATATGAAAAAACTTCAGGGGAAAAAAGGGATCTGGAGCTTCTATTGACATCTCCAACTTAGCTTTACACATGGACAAAACAAGAACTGCAGTCATGGATCAGTGGTTCCATTGCACAAGGAATCTGCTTCTATAGAAACTGTTTATAGTGGCTGCTGTTCTATTGGAAGGACATTGTCCTAAAAATACTGTGATATATGTAAACATGAAAATAATAATTGTATAGAAGTTCTGTTTCTACAACTATCACACTAACAAGCTTTTGCTTGGGCTTAGTGTGTTTATTTGTTTTCTTATTGGAAAGAACACTTGGAAAACTACAACCATGGCATATATTGAATGTATCACTGTTAATTAACAAAGTCTTAAACTTTGTCAGAGCTGAATAAATGATTGAAACAAGTTCCAATTTGTGTTAGGTAAGTTTTGGCTAGCTCGCATTTTAATTTGTAAACTGTCATTGAAAACATATTAATCCTTGCATGTTAAACAATCCCTGCTTCTGCCTTTCTGGGTGCTAATTTGTTATTCTTGTCAGCAGTTAACAATAGCTTTTTTGATCAGAGGTTCTGGTGACAGGCTGGTGCTCTGATGCTCTTCCCAGGCTGAGTGTAACTCCCACTATCAGGATTGTGATGCAGGTGCAAATTCTCCAATTTCTTTTCAGGAACATTTGCTGGTAATTCAAGACTTGGTTGAACATTCTTGCCAATAAGTGAAGTGTTAGAAAGTCAGCAGTGCTGTGAACACACTTGGGCCCTGAAACACCCGATTGTGTGATACAGAATGCATGATTAATGTAACTGCAAGGAAGGGATTCAGTCTGTCAGACCTCAATGCCAATTGCATTGATGACAACCTGGTGCCTCTTTGCAGAACTGTTTCTCTTGCATAACACTGTGGGCATTTGCTGTATGTGAAGTACAAAAAATTGATAACAGAACAGCTTTTAAACAAAACAAACCTTGAAAGTTTTGTTGTACTTTGCTAATAGTTTGTCTAATGGGAATTTTTAAATTATTGTTTCATTTTTTTACTAAAGAAGCTACATGAGATGTATCATTCAAGTTGGAAAACTCACCTGTCCTCTGGAGGACTCCTGCCATCCTTTACCTGAGAGAGTGATCTTGGGAACCTCAGCAGTAGTCTATTCCTTTCACTTGTCCTAATATTAGGTTTTCTTCAGAAGGGAAGACTGAGCTGACTTTTTGCTGGATCACTGTACAGGTTGTATTTTAGAGCAGTAAATATTGCTCTCATGGAAAGCAAACCCAAAGTGTTTAAACATTTTCCCCAAAAGTATTTGGATTATGAGGTGCTTCTGTACACTAGGTATGTATGTAACTATCACTGACTGGCAAATTTTGCTTCTGCTAATGGATCAACCCAAAATTCTGGATAGTACGTCAGCAGGAGCAGATTTCTGCATTTAGGGTTATGTCACTGATGGTTGTTTTGAAAAGCACGTATTTAAACCATACAAAGGTGAGTACCTGAAGCGTTGTTTTGAATCAGTCAAAAGGGAAGGTTCAGTTCATGGGAATGCTCACTGTGCACCAAGGGAAAGGCAAAGCTTTGCTTTATTTAATGTGTGGAATCCAGGAACTTGCTTTGTGTGTGTGTGTGTTTAAGGGGTCAAAAATTTCCCTGTCTTCAAGTGCTATTAGTAGAAGTACAAGCAGTGATTCCTGGTGTAATTCTGAATTCAGAACAGGCCATGGAAAGTTACTTTGTTAGTGTACATGAAAAAGAGAAAGTGGTTATTGTAGGTTGTGAAAGACACCCTTAAGGAGAGCAACCAGGTGAAGCAACAAATCAAAGGCATAACACTGTGCTGTGATGGATGACTCTAGACAGTAGTGAGGAATTCTGGGTTCTAATAGCCACATTAAGTAGAAGGTAATACACATAGAGGAATGTTCTCAGGGAGTGAGGAGTATTTTGGTCTAGGAGTGTGCTGTGGCTTGCAAAAGGCTCTGCTGAGAGAGGTGAGTAATTGCACGGGTGTAGCAGCATCGCTATAAACAGGATCAGGTTTTTGTCCTGGTCAACTCCCAGACTAGAGCCTTTGTAAAAACACTTTAATGGGAATCCAGGCCTCTGGCTGGTGACTTCAACTGTTCAAGCCCCTGCCTTGGTGTGAAACTATAAATTACAATTGTCATGGCAGCTTCAAGCAAAACTTGTGGAGATTGGTAATTGGGCAGAGGAGATCTGCACTGTGCTGCTAGGTGTTGGAATTATTGGCCCATAGACAGGGTAAGAGCAACGAGAGATTTTGAGCTGGAAGTGTAAATAAAAAGCAAAGGAAGTAGTTTAGGAAATAGTAGCATCAAATACTGGAAATAAAGCAGGAGGATGGAGAGGTGCAGGAGTAAGTGGGGAATGTCAGCCCCTAGACTGATGCAGTTGTACAGATTGTGGGGCAGACCAGGCATTTCAGCTGCTCAGCCCAAGGAAAATGTCGCCATGAACATTCTAAAACCAGCACTGAAAAAACAGCAAACCAAGATTATTGGCAATGCTACATTTGGGATTTTTCCATCATCTTTTCTTCTGAGCTGGTAATATTTTGTGTTAATATTTAACTAAAGCACAATTCCAGCAAAAATTGATTTCTTGTGAGTATCTCAAGGTTGAATAAGTTCTTTAGGCTAAGAAAGTTTTTCCCCCCAGATTTAATAATCACTTCTATGTTGCCCCTCTTCTCCCAGGAGGAGTTCAACACTGGTACTATTATGTTCTTTTTGTTTGTATTTAGTTTTATATCCATAAATTATCAAATGTAAGGAAAGAAATCCCATAACAGCAGTAGATGTTTGCCTCTAATGCTTCATTTTCCTGAAGTAATTTGAAGAGTCTACCCTAAGTAGTAGAAGCAAAAATGCATTTTGCATACCAACACTTTGAGCAGGCTAATGGTGGTACTTGTAAAAATAGCAACAGCAGTCCATTCAAAACTGCTAAAAATATCACATAGCTATTAAAGCTTAATTGTGGAGCACAAGGGGACTAAAATAACAAAGTAAAGGTCTGGCCTTGCTCCTGCCCTTGTGTGTGTGTGAATTGTAATGGGTTTGGCAAAAGCCATCATTGCTGTAGCAGTGTATCTTTTATCAGCCTCTGTTTCTCATTCTGCACTAATGTTACTAATTCTGTAACACGTGGAATATTTTTGAGACCTGAATGGCTGCACAGCTTTTGCAGCCGTGATAGTTCAGTGTATCCCTATTGACTTCAGACTTTTTATGTAAAAATTTTCTCTGAGTCACATCTTTGAATACTTGTCTCAGCAGCTGCATGCTGGAAATTCTGTTGCCAGCCAGCAGCCGGTGTAATTCATAGGATGAGGGAAATGGTGAAAGTCACCAGAGCTGTAATTTTGTTAGGTCTCCTAGTGCATTCTGCATGTGCAAACTTAGGCTTTTGTTCAATTTGCTTAGACTTTGGCTTCAGTTTGGGCAGGTGTGGAGTAGCAGTGTTTTATGGACAACATGGAGCAGGTGATAATTGCAAATTATTTAATGGAGCTATGCACTGTGAGTATAAAGAAATTAGATGGGAGTAGCTGAAGGGAAAATAGCAGCCTGCAGGGTTTGTCAGCAGTGGTCAGGTCAGAACAGCCTAAGAGAAGGTGGTAGTGCTGCAGAGGGCTTGTGAGCAGCCTGACTCACAAATATCCCATTTTAGACATGCTTTTGCAGTGATTGTTTCTAGATAAAGAAGCTTAGTGAGCTGTTACTGTCTTGATCTCTATGCCCAGGTCTGTAATATATAATTCTCATTCCACCATTAGACTTTCAATCCATTTGCTTTTATTGCGGTTTTCTATTTTAAAAACCACGTTCCTTAATTCCCTTTATTGCCATGTGTGTTCCTGAGGTTCTGTTCTGGTGCTGTGGGCTGCATGCTCTGGCTGCAGATACCTTCATACTGGGCTGCCTTAAACTGAGATTTAGGGCTGCTGATTTTACCAATGATCATTAAAGACAGTGACGTTTTCTAAGCACAGGCATGACTTCACAGGAAGGAAATACAGATTGACTGTAATTAGAATATAATACAGCAATAGGCAACGGCCAAAGGTGCTTGAATGCTGCATGTTGTTATTGCTGTGGTATGACCTTCCCCTGTCCAGATTTGTCAGACTTCATCCTTGTATAACATCTGGAAGTTTTTGTCTTGCCAAAGAGTTCCATAATTATTTACAAAAGACTTTTCTTTGTGACTTCTAAAGCAAAGTCCACACTTGAGGACACTCAAACTTCTCCATGGCTTGGGCTGGGTCACTGCAAAGAGTTGCTGAGGCAGTGTTGGTTCCTGCAATGCTGAGTCAGCAATTAGATGTGAATTGCAAGGCTGGTAGCAGATGTTTCATAAATACCTTTTTATGCTAATGGTGTCTCAAAATGATAAGTTCTCAGGCTCAATGAAGCTGTTAAGGGTTATGAGAGTGGCAGACTGGCCCAGAGCTGAGCAGAGATGAGAATATGTGCTTTAACCTTTTATTCAATTTCAGAAAGGTGAAAGGACAGTTGCTTTGCCTGAGTAAAGAAGAAGAAGCCACAGCAGTTTCTTTCCCCTGCTGAGAACTAATAAAGCCTGTCACTTCCATCCTTGTCTTTGTTCCATATCCTGTGCACCAAGTCCTTCACTCTTTTACTGTGGTTAATTCTTCTCAAAATATTTCAAGTTCTGCTTCTCTTTTGTACAACTTTTTGTACAATAACTGCAACACCCCCATACCACAAACCCAGTTATTTCATGTGGCAGACCTTTCCTTTGCTTACTTGTCACTTGTAGCAGCATCTCTTTAACCATTCCTTCTGTGGTTGAAAATGTCTTAATTGAGTTCTTCACTGCCTAGAGTGGTTGCTGGCTGTACAATTCCATTGCTGGTACTCAGAGAAGTTGCTTTAACTTGGAAACATAGGCCTGGGTGGAAGTTTTCCACTGGGAGATTGACTTGGGCAGTTGACTTTGGCCTTACTGTTTAGAAACTCTTAAAATGGAACTTACTATGGATGTTGGCAAACTTACTGAAAGTATTCAGTTTTTAACCTCACGGTCACTCTGTTATCAGCCTTCAGAGTAGCCTTGGCATGAACTACACAGTGATCTCAGGGTAGAAATGGAATATATTGTTTATTGAGTGCCTGGTTTGTGTGATTTGGGCTTTGCAAGGAGATCCTGTGTAATTCCATGAGAGTTTTGACAGGAGTGGGTGAAAGCTTTTTTCTTTTATTTTCCCTCTTGGAAATCTAATATGTTGTATAAGTGTACCTGATAATGTTATTTTGTAATAGTATCGTATAAAACAAAAAACCACAACTTGCCACAGGCAATAGGAAATCATCACTACTTTCAAGAAAGAAAGGTTTAGTTAGTTTTAAGCAGAAGAAGCAAATGATGAAAGATGGGGAGCAGGAAAACGTGATTACAGTACATTTAGATAGATATTCAATTTACATAGATTGAGGCATTTCTGAAAAGGCACAATTGCAATAGGTTTTTCAGGCTAAGCCAGTAACATTATTTCTTAAAAAATATTTCCTAGGAAACTTTAATTACAAAATGACTTTTGGTATGTAATTTCCTGGGCAAGAATGTCGTATATAAACGTGCCCTGTGAGTTTACTCTAGCACTAAAAGACCTAGAGAATGTTTAAATTTTCTCAAACTCCTTTTTAAAAACAGAACAGATTAGCATTGTGTGACTTTGAAGTTTCATGAAACATCTTGGGGGAAAAAAAATGGAGTTGCTGGAAGATTGATTTACATTGTTCCAACTCTTGCACTTCTGTGTTTGATTTGATGGTAATTTGCTGCTAACAGTTCCATTGTGATCTGAGCACTGGTGTAATGTAAACTGTCACCAGTGACATTTCTGTGCCCTGACAGCTTTTTTCTAGTGTGTGGGTAATTGTAAATTACGCTAATAGACTTTTTAGCTGAAATGAAGAGACCTCTTGTTCACCTTGTTGTTGAATGCTTGCTAAATAGATGTGTACACCAATTACTCATTTTGTTTAAATATGTAATATTTTACCCTTAATGTTGCACTTGTCACTGTCAATAAGTAATTATGTAACTTTAGATTATGGAGTGTCATGTTGCCTCTTCCTTTTTTTTCTTCTTCCTAGTACTTCCAAAAGTGAAATCTTATCAGACCTACTATACAGTGACTTCTGCAACCTTTCTGTGAAAGCATGTTCCATTTTGAATGTATTAGTCAGCATAATTCACTGTTTAGGTCTTTAACTGCGCTATGCTTTATAAAAGCAAATAAATTGTGATTGCACTGGCTCTTTTCTGCTTGCTGCTTCTGTGAGAGCCTTATCAGCCTCAGAGATGGAGTTGTGTTAGCAAGAGTCATTAACCAATGGCATAATCACCTCAGTAAAAAAGACAGTGATCTCTGCTGGGGTTTCTAACACATCAATAACGCTTAAATCCAGGGAAAACCCAATAAAACACAGTGTACATTGTGCATTTTTAAAGTGTTTTGGGTTTTCTAGGTGTAGCTGCAAGTCTGTTACCTGTCAGTTGTTCTGGTACGTGGTTTTAGGAGTGAAGTGGTGGTGAGAAGAGCATAAATATCAGATGTTCCTGTGTACAGGAGTGGTCACAGGGTGCTGATGGTCCAGAGGAATTGTGTGGTATGTCTTGGGAAACAAATGAAATTTGCATGGACAGCTTGAAGGAGTTATTTCCCTTACCACAGGGGTCCAACCTGAACAAATTTTCTGAAAGAATTGGTTGAGCCACTACTGTGAAATTGTCCTTTGGCACCAGATGTGATGCAGAAAAATGGAATATCTTCTCAGTTTTATTCTTTAGAATAGTTTGTAAGTATGAAATGTCTTCCAAATGCTCAGAATAGTCTTGTATGAAGAAGAAAATTGGTGCCAAGCAGTCTTGAACATCATACTACCAATGCACTTAAGCCGTTCCTGCTGAGAAATTGGAGCTCTGCAGTAGAAAGCATGTTTCCAGAGTAATGTAAGTGACTGCATTATTTCAGCACGATGGGATGCTCTCAGACAATCAAGAATACTTTTTTGCACAGTCAGTCAAGGGAATGGAAAGCAGATGCATTATCTAGTTCCTGTTGATGGGAACCAGGAGGAGAATAATCAGCCAAGAGTTATCCAGGAAGCAAATGGAAGATGCAGAGATAAGGAGAGGAAACAGTGCGCTGTTTGCCCCCCCTGTTTGTGCTCTTTGCAGTCTGAGCTGCACAGATGGTTCCTGATGAATTGTGGTGCTATTTGATATGGACTCGAGTCTGGGAAAGGAACAGCACCACAACCATTATGGGCCACTGAGAAAACATTTCTGTGCAGTGCTGCTCCTGTCCAAACTTAATCAGAACTAATTAAACTGATAATGGGGTTGGTCTGTGGAATGAGTATTAGTTAATGGCATCGAGTAGGGAAGAGTCTAAAGAGCCTTTCTAAGAAAAGATAATTAGACACTCACTCCTAGGGTTTTCTTTTCTTTTGTTTTTATCATGTTTTTTCCTCTCCACCCCCACACTTTAGAAACCAAGAAGTATTTCCAAAGCAGGAAAACAAACAGTTTTCTTCCCCCTCAACTTGCTTAACAAGTAGAGGTGACTCGATCAACTGGGAGCTGTGTAGGTTTTTGTAGAGATCTGTGTGACTGTTGGGAAGAATCCTGAGTTCAGAGAGAGGGAGAGCAGTGATTTTCTGTGTGGTGAGCTCTGTTACATCCCACCAGGGCACAGAGGGCAAACTGGCCCCTGGTGCAGGTGATGTCTGTGAGGTGATGCCTGAGGGGCTCTCGAGGCAGGGGAGATCCTGCAGGTGGAGGAGTCACTTGTTCCCACAGCACTTGTTGATGCTTTCTGAGTTTAGACAGCTTGTCTGAGCCTTGGGTGATTTTTCAGGGGGCTTGATGTGGTCGGGGAAAAACTCTTCTAAAACAAAGCTGTTACCCCAGATGGAGACTCCCTGAAACACCAGCTTGCTGTTCAGGGGACACAACAGGTATTGACCACCTGCTGAACTCCTGATGTGCACCTGCACCTCTGCTCTGCTCAGCCAAAAGGTGAAATACAAGGAGGAAGAATAGTCCAGAGAGGGAATAGAATATTTATATAATGAAAAAAAGGCTGAAACATATTGTAGGCTTTAATTAAGCCTCCAGAAACATTGTGTCAGAGGAGAGTAGATACCAACATGAACTGAACACTGATCTACTATTCAGAGATCATAACCTTGGTCTAATTACATTATTAGTATATAAATTATTGCATGAATTATTTATTTAAAATTAATATTACAGATATTAGTTGTCATTAATAATGTGGAGGTGCCTTTTTGTCACAGAAGAATGGATTAGCATTATAATTACTGCATGAAAAATAGATATTGATGAAAAATTGCTGTTTGAGACATATCACTGTCATTATGATTTTTTTTTCTATTCCCTTTTCTCTGTTCATTGTTCTGTATTTCTAATTATTGTCTTTGAGAACAGCTGTTAATTTGGCAACTTATCAGCGGGTATATTGATATAGGATACGAATACAGGTGCTTGGTCACTTCTGGAAGGTGCAACAAAAGAGACTCTGCAAAGTTAATAAACTAAATTACAACAATTGCAGCTACAGTCTTTTGAGCCTGTGCTGAATCCTGGTCTCAAATAAATGATTTGCTGCTTGTTCTTCCTTTGAACTTTTTTCCCCTTTATCATCTTAAAGAAGGTGAGAAGAATCAGCAGTGTAATTAAAGCCATGATGCACAGTGCAAAAAATTAGAGGTGTTGGCATTTTATTTTAATTGCTGCCTGGCAACATTTGAACACTATCTCACACACTCTTGCACACTCACTAACTAGACAATTTAACACACAAAGGCTTCTCAGTCTGCGATCCTCAAAACAAATATTGTGCCTGTGTTGTACTGTCTGTGCAGAGATGTTAAACACCTTATTTGTGAGTGACCTCCTGCAACTGCTCAGAGCTGAATAATAGCTGCAGTTAAAAGCTCCCTGGGGAGTGTCCCTGCAGAGTCTTTGGGGGTAGAAAGGTCTTCTGTGCTTGAATCAAAGAATCCTGATGCGTCTTTGGTTAGATAAACATTTGGGCTTTGAGAGCAAAGTTGTAACAACTATCTTCTATAAAATTATTTTAGTGGACGAAGCTCAGATATGTTTCTCTGGGTGGTTTATCCACTAACTCTGTGGGTTTTTGTTTTTTTCCTCGTTTACTGCCTGATACTTTATTCTGTGTGGATGTCCTTTCAGTTTCTATCTGTTCAGGAGAACCTGAGTCATATTACCCTGCTCTCTAACTTTGCTTTTCTTATCCCTCATGCATTATGTACCTCTCCCTTAGGTTTTTGTGAGTGTGGGTTTGTTTTTTGTTCTACTGCCACCAAGCAGTCATGTTTCTGCTGATTTTGGGTTGTATGCAAATGGCCCAAATTAATTAATGTTTTTTAGGTTTATCACTAGAAGAAGAAAGTAGCAGGAAACCTGTTCTGCCTTTCATGGGAGGCTGCTGTTCTTAGGACAACTGTTTTATGAAACCACTAAATTACTTTTGAGGAGTTGGACCCTTTAAAAGAAGGTTTTTCTGGCTGGTTCCTAATCCTAAAGAATTTCTAGCTGTGTAGCTGTAAAATTTAAAGAAGTTGTCAGGGTGGGCAAAGTGTCAATGGTTTCTGGAAATTAAAAAAAACAATCTGAGAAATTAAAAAAAACTACTTTTGATTTCACCAAATTGTTTTGATCAGTCAGAAGTAAACTGTCCATGCTAAAGTTACTTCATGGACTGAACCTTCTTAGTGCTAAAGTCTAATTCTGCTTCAGTGAAGATATTTTTTATGTATACTAGTCTGAACAGCTCAGGAACATAATCTTTCACTGGGCAGATGTTTTTGTATTGAATTCAGCAATAGAATCTCTCTGAATGCCATTGAGTGAGAGTGATCAAGCACTCTAGAATGTATTTTGAGAAAAATACCATAAAGTGTAAATAGTTGCAAGCAGAAGTAGAAGCTGTCATTATTTTGCTGGAAATCCATTTCTGCTCAACATTTGACTAGGTAAGCTGGTTTTGGAATTTCACTTAGATTGTAGCAATTCAGTGG